>JAANYP010001390.1:0-22040 GCA_020465985.1 Centrapalus pauciflorus | reverse complement strand
TTTGTGCATCAAATGAAGTCGTACACACGGGCAACTGTGTACTCAGTTCAATATCCATCAAGTCCAAGTGACTCTCGGATAGATTATGTGATACATCCCTGTGAGCAATTGAAACAGACTCCTGTTGAGAGGAGACTGAGTGGCTAGATGGGTGTGCAGTCGTCAGCGGGATACTGACTTGTTCAATGCTAACTCTCATAGGAGAGCTAACAGTAGATGTGGGTAATTCCCGGCTTTCTGGGCTTATGGGCACCCTCACACTCTCTACATCTATTTGTTCAATCTCAAGCATCATTCCCCCTCCTTCATGATGATCACCACCATCATCACCATCATCATCATCATCATCATCACCCTCACCTTCTTCTTCTTGAATATCCGATAGAGTCCTCTCAGAATCAGATTTTTCATGTTCTTCCTCACCACCCCTCACACTACCTTCACCCTCACTCTCAGAATGGCTAACCTGAACTTCAGCCCCTTGCTGAGGTTCCGCTATCCTTAAAGCTCCTGGGCTAAGAGAACCCGGTTCTTGGGTCTCTATGGGAGCATGATCTATTCTGTATAAGCGCACATTCTCACTTTCTTGATTTGCATACTTTAGCAAATATTCAGGAATTGGCATTATGTTTGCATTTGGAGAGTCTGGTACTTCATGTAGACTCATCATGACATAGTCTGGGCATCGTTGAGAGTTGGCTCGCTTAGGAATATTTTCATTTGCCCTTAAGATCCCTCGAATAAGGATCTGTATAAATCTCTGAAGTGGCACAAATTTCCTTGCTCGATTTGTTGTTTTTGCAAGCACAACCTCCTTCAGATCCTCCCATATGCACAGAGCAAAGTCATAATGTTTATTAAATGCTATCCCATGAAACATTCTTAAGCAGTGAATGCTGCATCTGTCAATCCCTGTATGCTTAGATGTCATACACCTATTGATGATCCCAAATAGTGTATACCATTCGCCATTCAATCCATTTCTGTGAAACTTGGAGCTCTTTGGTAATGGTTTTGAATATCCCAAACAGATCAGGTCATGTACCAGCTCTTCATCAGACACAAAATCTTCAAAGTCTGCCAATTCTGGGAAGTTCACAGTGTCAATACGTCTCGGAAGAAACAAGTTATGACGCAATCTTGCTAGGGTGATTTTTGTTTTGAACTGGTCAATTGTTACTTTGAAATGGTGATTTCCGTCTGCGGGAACAAATTTGACAGTGTGCCAAAATTGTTGTAAGTATACTTGAGGAATAGACGGTTTGTATTGTAATAGATATCCTAGTGGATGACCTTTCAAAATATCCACTATGATAGGATGGCTGACTTTGATGACTTTGGTATCAAGACGATGATTGTTGTCACGAAACGGAAGGCAATGTTTTGGTTTAACTAGTTGGTTATCAGGAATAATTTGGGCTTGTGAGGAACGGGCTACAGAAGTTGATCGGACTGGGGTAGAAACAAGAGTATGGTTTGATGATGATTGAGCATCAGATGAATTGGAATTCTGGGATTGTACAGGAGATGCCATTTGAATACCTGTAAAAATGAAATTCATGTTAGATTTACCAAGTACACAAAGTACAATCTTCAAAATGTAGAAAAACTTGTAACATTTTATCAGAAATTGCAAAAACTTGTGATTTTCTGTTTAAAGCATCGGGATTCCTGACAATAATTGAAAAATTACTGAGAGAATTCCAAAGTCAATCGTGTAGAGACCAATGTTAGAAAAACACAAATTTATAACAATTTCAAAAAAAATGTGACAGTTTTTCTTAAAACTTCAAAATTTTATACTTAGAAAAATTTTCTGATAAATCTCGAATAAACCTATACAATTCTCGAATGTCACTGTAATAATCTCGGGTGTCACATGATACAACTCGAATGATGATACTATCAAACACGACCAAGTCTAAATACAACTCGAATGATATGTGCATGAAACTTGAATAAGACACTATAAAACTCGAATGAAGAGTTAAGGAAACTCGAATGTCTAGACATAACTCGAATGAAGTTGGACACAACTCGAATAAAGTTGGACACAACTCGAATGAAGTTGGACACAACTCGAATGAAGTTGGACACAACTCGAATGACTCTTGAAGTTCCTCGAGTGAAGTAACATGAAACTCGATTAGGTCACAACATACATGAAACTCGAATGTAACATGTATGAAACTCGAATGAAAAATGAAATTCAAGACCCAACTCGAATGACTAAGTCATTTTCTCGATTATAACATAGACTCAACTCGAATAAGCTTGAAACACATGTTCTGTAAAAAATTTTCTAAGTATTACATCCACATGTTTCTCGAATGAAGCATGATGCAACTCGAATTATGCTTAGATAGAACTCGAAAGACAATGCATTACAACTCGAATGAAACTGTTATTCAACTCGAATGACACTGTCATTCAACTCGAATGACACTGTCATTCAACTCGAGTGACTCTTTAAAAAAACTCAAATGGAACTGTTATTCAACTCGAATGATACTTCAAATAAACTCGAATGATACTGTATTCAAGAAATGTCTTTTCATGTTTTTCGACAAGTCTAAAACACACTGAATTTGAGGAATTTAATTTCAAAAACATATTCAGTGTTTTAACACTTGAACCCCCTTCGAAAATGAGTTTTAAACACATTTGTTTTACTGAACTTTGAACAAAAACAACTTTAAAGTTGTTAAAAATTCAAATTTCAGAAAAATCAAAAATGTGAAACTGTTCGATTGAAAAATTACTGATTGTGTGTGTGTGAATTGAAAATGACTTATGAAACTTCAGATTCATAGTCATATTGTCATTGTGGACAACAACACACATTTAATTTCAGTTTCAAGAATCATTCATATGATTCACCATTAACGGCCAAGAACTCAAGATAAAACCTACGAACACATATTTACACTAGAACAAACACTCTGAAGATATGCACAAACAAACTGAAAAAATAAAGAAAAACAAACTTTTACTCACAATTTTGATGCAAGAAAAACGTCGGTGGGTTTTTGAGGTTTCTTCAATGTTAAGAAATCTTGTTGGAGAAGATGAAGTTGAGTTTCCGAAAAAAAATGATTTGAATTTGAAAATTCAAATTTATAGAGAAATTGAGCCGGCCCATTTTTCAATTTTAAACAACCCGGCCCATGTTTAACTTTTCTCAACATTAACATTCGGCCCATCTTCTGATTTAAACCATATTAGCCCACAAACTTATTTTTCAAACAAAAAATTGTGACTACAACAAAAATTTAAAAGAAAAAAAAATTAAAAAAAAATCCATCAGCTAAAAAAAATCAAAATGAACTTTAAAAAAAATATACTTGAGAAAAAAAATTTCACATACACATCATAAAAAAAATTAAAAAAAAAATTAAAAACACACACAACAAAAAAGAAAACAAAAAAAAAATTAAAATTATTAACAAAATGCGTTTGCTCCCCCTTGAATTTTTTTAAAGTTGCTCCCCCTCAACTTATGATTTCAGTTTGCAGCTCTGCTCCCCCTACAAAATAACAGATAATTTTTATCAGATTTATGCAAAATCAGATAAAATAATTTTCTGCTCCCCCTGCACAAGACATTCCTGATCTCGTTAAATTCTCAAGTATGTAAACTTTTGATGAATCTTGAATTTAACATTAGATAAAAATCACTTAAAAAATGAAAATTTTAAAATTAAAATTTTGAAACTACTGAATTATTAAATCTTAACGATTCAACATACCCAATTTGTATACCAAAAAATTAAATCGTTTTTCATCTAACGCTTTGGTAAACAAATCAGCTAGTTGATATTCAGTAGGTACAATATATAATTCTATATTTCCATTTTCTACGTGATCTTTAATGAAATGATACCGAATGTCGATGTGTTTTGTTTTAGAATGTTGCACCGGGTTTGATGCAATAGCGATTGCACTTTGTGAATCACAGTATATTGGAATCTTCTTTGGTGTAAACCCGTAGTCACGTAGTTGGCTTTTCATCCACAACACTTGTGAACAGCAAGAAGATACAGCCACATATTCTGATTCAGCTGTTGACAATGAAACACAGTGTTGTTTCTTGGATGACCAACATACGGGTTTGTCACCTAAGAATTGTACTGCGCCTAACGTACTTTTTCTGTCCATCTTATCACCCGCGTGATCAGCGTCAGAAAAAGCAGTCAGATGAAATGAAGACTCCCTAGGGTACCACAAACCAAGATTTGGTGTACCTTTGAGATATCTTAAAATTCGTTTTGCAGCAGTTAAGTGTGATTCTTTTGGATTTGCCTGATATCTAGCACAAACACATGTAGCAAACATAATATCTGGTCTACTGGCTGTTAAATACATTAATGACCCAATTATACCTCGATAATGGGTTACATCTACAGGTTTCCCTGAGATGTCCACATCGAGTTTTGATTTTGAATCCGGAGCCATGGGGGTTTTCATAGGAGTACTATTGACCATGTTAAATTTCTTTAACATGTCTTGAATATATTTTGACTGATTAATAAAAATACCATCAGTCAATTGTTTTACTTGTAAACCTAAGAAAAAATTTATTTCCCCCATCATGCTCATTTCAAATTTCTGGGACATTAAAAACGCGAATTTCTTACAAAATTCAGGATTTGTAGACCCAAATATTATATCATCTACATATATCTGTATGACTATAATATCTGGCCCCTGACGTTTGATAAACAGGGTTGTGTCAACTGCTCCCTTTGTAAATCCACATTTCAACAGATATGTTGAAAGTGCATCATACCAAGCACGAGGTGCTTGTTTAAGGCCATACAGTGACTTATCTAAAATATATACATGATCAGGTTTCGAAGGATCAGTAAACCCTTCAGGCTGATATGTATATACTTCATCTGTTAGTTCCCCGTTTAAAAACGCAGTTTTGACATCCATTTGATATACTGTGAAATTTTTATGTGCGGCAAAAGCTAAAAACATCCTTATAGCTTCAATGCGTGCAACAGGTGCGAAAGTTTCATCATAATCAATTCCCTCTTGTTGACTGTATCCTTTGGCCACGAGACGTGCTTTATTTCGAATGATGACGCCGTGTTCATCTTTCTTGTTCTTGAAGATCCACTTCGTGCCAATGATAGATTTATCCTTTGGTCGCTCAACAAGTCGCCAGACCTTTAACCGTTCGAACTGGTTGAGTTCTTCTTGCATCGCCACAATCCAATCAGCATCCAGAAGGGCTTCTTTTACATTTTTAGGTTCAATTTTGCTTAAAAAATTTGAAAATAAACATTCATTTAATGTAGCCCTTCTGGTTTGGACTGATGACGATGGATCACCAATGATATTTTCTAGTGGGTGATTTCTTGTCCACTTAACAGTATGTGGAAACGGTTCTATTGGGTCTTGGTTGGGATTGGAATCGAAATATGGTTCGGGGATTGTTGCAGATGTTGTAGGTGGAACATCTAAGGTTGGAGCTTCTGACTGTTCTGACGTAATAGGGGTTTCAGAAGTATGTGGAGGTTCAATTGGTTGTACAGTCTCAGTAGTTGACTGCACCTTTGTTGTTGAAGCTTCTCCAGTTTCTTCTGAACTTTGTTGTTGAGATAGATCTGAAACTACGACTGGATCTTCAGTGATCCTGTCAGGCACCAAATTGTGAACATTAGATTTGGGAGTTTCAAAATAATCATCATAAAAGTTCTCAAACAACTTATTTAAATCATTTAGATCAGCATTTTGTTTATTGGACTCCAACGAAGTCTGCATGTTATGTCCGGGTTCTGAACTGGTGTGTTCAGAAGCCATAGTCATTCCTTCGTCAAATTTAACATTCACGCTCTCGTTGACTATCTTGGTACGCTTGTTGTATATTCGGAAAGCCACCGACTCCTTTGAATATCCGATGAAGATTCCTTCATCTGCCTTCTGATTAAACTTTCCCAGATTGTCTTTATCATTCAATATAAAGCATCTGCATCCAAAGACATGGAAAAATTTAACATTAGGTATTCTTTTATTGATCAGCTCATACGGAGTCTTTCCGAATCTTTTGTTGATTATTGAACGGTTTTGCGTGAAACATGCTGTTGCAACCGCTTCTGCCCACAAGAACAATGGTAAATTGGAGTAGGCCAACATCGTTCTAGCTGCTTCCACGAGTGTCCTATTTCTTCTTTCAACGACACCGTTCTGTTGTGGAGTCCGAGCAGCTGAGAATTGATGTGTAATGCCAACTGAATTTAAGAACGATTCCAATGATTTGTTCTTGAACTCTGTTCCATTGTCTGAGCGAATTGTCTGGATAGTGAGTTGCAACTTAACTTGTATCTTTCGGATGAAGTCGATGATAGATTCGGTGGCATCTGATTTGGATTTCAGGAAAAATACCCATGTGTATCGTGAGTAGTCATCAACTATCACCAATACATATCTTTTCTTATTTATACTCTGTACTCGCATTGGTCCACACAAATCCATATGCAGTAACTCTAATGCTCTTGTGGATGAGTGTGCTGTTTTGGATTTGTGTGTGGCTTTTGTCATCTTTCCTTTTTCACATGCCGCGCATAGTTGCTCTTTTTGATATTTAAGCGCCGGCAGCCCTTTAACTAACCCTCCTTTTGCTAGGTTGGTCAGTTCATTGAAATTTAGATGCGAAAGACGACGATGCCAAAGCCATGCTGTTTTGGATGTTGCTTTTGACAAGAAGCAGACATCTTTCTTCAGATTGATCGAGGCTAGATCAATAGAGTACAGATTTGTTTTCCTGGTTCCTGCTAGAATTTCTTTTCCTTCAGCTGATTTGATGCTGCACCGATTGGCTTTAAAGTTGACTTCTAATCCTTTATCACACAGTTGTCCAATACTAAATAGATTATGACCAAGACCGTCAACATAAAAGACCTTTTGGATTGTGATTTTATCATATTTCAGGCTCCCGTATCCCTTGATCGGACAAAACTGATCGTTTCCAAATCTTACCGTCCCACAGAACTTTTCTACAAAGTCCGTGAGTGTGTCTCGTTGTCCGGTCATGTGTTTGGAGCATCCCGAATCAAGGTACCATACATGGTTTACCTATAAAACGTAATAGCACATGAGGTACCCACTTGTAGTTGGGTACTTTAGATTTAGGTAATACATGCATAGTATCTTTTATTTTGCTAACTGATATGGCTTTAGGCTTATCGTTTGAATTTATTTTAGGTACCCATTTCTGAATTGTTCTTTTGGGTATCCACTTTTGTACAATTCTCGGTGGAATTGTTTTTGAAATTTTTATCTGTGGATCCTTTTGCTTGTCATACTCTGGGTCCTTTTTCTTTGGTTTCCATACAAGCTTATTATGTTTTACAGTTTCAGACTTACATACATAAGAATTTAAAGCAATTAATTTCGATCTTGAAAACTTAACACAAGAATTATTAACAAGTTTATTATTATTACAGACAGAATGTTCAATTTTGCTATT
Organism: Centrapalus pauciflorus; assembly: GCA_020465985.1. NCBI lineage: Eukaryota > Viridiplantae > Streptophyta > Magnoliopsida > Asterales > Asteraceae > Centrapalus > Centrapalus pauciflorus. The sequence continues at coordinate 14,563 of JAANYP010001390.1, read as the reverse complement.
TCTATCTGTAACAATTTTTCCTTTCACGCGCCATTCTTGTTTTATAATCTTGTTTTTCTCTTCTCTTTGCTTCTTTCGCCATACTTGTTTTCGCGACCCGTTCACAACGTGATCTGACATAAAAGAAGTTTGAGAATTAGAAGATTTAGATGCTTGATTTTTCTGTAACCTTTTCATACCTGTTGAAGCTTTGGCTGTACGTGCCAAGGAGTTCGTTGATGAAGATGATTCACCCTTTTCAAAATTAGGAGACTTAACAAACAGTTTTGTTTTCTCCTTCTTTTGTTGCACTGATGGTGAATTTTCAGATGGTTTTAAAGAGTCTGTAGTCTTTCTTTGCAGAATTTGAACAGATTCTTTATTACCAGTTGATAGTTTGTTAGTCAAAGGTTTGATAAATTCACCAATTTTATCAAATCTTTGATCTAATGAATTAATATCAGAGTGCATGAACAGATCAAATTCTTTTTCTGAATTTATAGAATCCAGAGAAATAGATGAATGTGGATCAGACATATTTATGTTATTAGACTTATCTTGCAACTGTTGTTCTATTTTTAGTAATTCAGACTTGAGTTTTCCATTTTCTGTCTCAAAACTTTTAATTTTCAATTCTAAATCAGAATTTATCTGTTCTAAAATTGAATTTGGTAAATATAGTTTTTGAGACTGAATTGGTAATTCAGACAAATCCTTTTCAGAATAAGTTTGAATATACTCTTCTTTAGTATCAACAATGTTGCTGGTTTCATTTATCTCTGTATAGTCAATATAATTTTGCATTTTGTCTGATCTTGACCTTTTGATTTCTTCACTGGATTCTACTTCTTCAGATGCTTTTAAGAATGTCATTTTTAATCCTAAATTCATATATCTGACATCATATAATGTTGGTGAATTTGTTATAGCTTTTGTCAGATACTTAGGATTTTCCCAACCAATACCAGATTTAGAGTTATAAAACTCTGTATCTTTTGGTTGATTTAGATATATTGTTTGATCTGTTTGCCCTCTTTTAATAAATTCATCCTCCATCTTTTTTATTTTCTCATAAAGTTTAGTTCTTTCTTCAAATATGGCATGATATTTTACAGAAAAATTTGAGGCTTCTAATTCAGCTACTCGCAAACTTTCTTGTAAATCAGATATTTTGTGATTCAGATTGGATATATTGCTTTGAAGTTCTTTTTCCTTATCCTGTAAGTCTGAGACAGCTCGTAAAGCTAAGGCTTTATCTTTGGAAAAATCTAGGACTAAATTGTGTTCATTTAGAAGTTTGTTTTCCAAAGAATGAACCTTTTTCTTTTCTGCTTTTAAGGATTTTTCAAACTTTTTAAGCATGAAAGCCATATTAGTTAGTTTTTCTTCTAATATGCATGATTCGTCAATATCAGAATCTGAAATAGAATTTACCTCCTGTCCTTCTGAATCCTCTGAGTTATCAGACTCTGAATTCTCCTCATTTTCAGCTTTGTTTTGGCCAGATGCCATTAATGCAAATTCTTCTTTTTCTTCCTCTTCATCAGAATCAGATTCTCTCTGCTCTTCATCCTCTTCATCTGTCATTCCAACCCACACCTCATCTTCAGCTATCATAGCTGATTCACTGAGTTCAGATTCATTGAAGATTTCTGACTTTAAACAGATATGGGCATCTTCATCCAAAATGTCATCATCTTCGGATAATTGTAACCAATGGTCATCCTCCGCCATAAGTGCTTTGCCTGCCTCTTTTTCTTTGGCTAAGAGGGCCTTTCTTGTATAGTAGTCTGAATTTTTGACTACTGGTGATCTGCATTCCCGGGCATAATGACCTGGTTTTCCACAGTTATAACATTTCTGTTCAGATTCCTTCTTGATTGATTTATCTGATTTCTCATATTTGTCAGACTTTCTTGCACTGCTTTCTCCAGCCTTTTCATACTTCTCCTTTTTCTCAACTTTCCTTGAGCCTGTTTTGTAGCGCATTTTGTTGTTTGTTGGCTTCCTGTAAAATTTCTTCTGAAATGCTTTGGTAAGCAGTGCCATCTGTTTCTTCATCTCTTCAATCTCTGAATCTGCAGATGAATCTGATGATTCTGATTCTGATGATGTACTGCTGATTACTGCTCTTTTCTCCTTTTTGAGCTTGTATTTATACTTTTTCTCCGCCAGCAGAGCTAGTGGATCAGCAGTTTCTTTTTCCGCTTTCTTCTTTCCAGACATTTTCCTCAAAACAACTTCTTGATAGTTGTTGAGGTTTTCAAATAGCATATGAAAATCCATCTCCTCTATATCTTTCGTTTGTTGGATGATCATAGCGTATTTTTCCCACTCTGGATTTAGGACATTTAAGAATTTGACATTGATGTCCAAGTTGGACTTCGTCACTCCGTTTCTTTTGACCTCACTTACCAGATTTACAAATCTGAGATAAGTGTTTTCCAGAAGTTCACCTTCACGGGCTCTAAAGTTTTCAAAAGTCATTAAACTATTCCTAGCCCTATTTGTAGCAGCTCTGTCTGATCCCCGCATGATTTTGCACACTTCATCCCAGATGGATTTAGCAGTCTTTGTATTTGTGAGACTAGTGTATATATCATTGGGGATTGATATCAATAAAAGTTTTCTGGCAGTTTTGTCCCCTAATTTTCTCTTTTTCTGTGCCTCAGTCAGATTTGTGACCTCAACTGTCCTCGGTGGTATTGGGGGGTTGCCAGTTGGTACTCCTGGGATCGTTTCCATAAAAATTGCTGGTCCTTCAGTTAATGACTTCAGCATTTCTTCAGACAGATCATGGAAACTTATAAATTCCAGAAACCTTTCCCGCCATTGAACGTATTCACCCCTGTACAAGATTGGGGGTTTGGTTTCGGATCCCATAGCAAGTGCATCTTTTGACATGTTGATTGTTTGTTGGGAAACTTTGTCCAAGATCAAATGAACTCCGAATGAGATTGAAAATTTGTTCACACCTTGAAACACAACTTAGTACTGAAACACAATGACTTGTTAGTAGCAATAAGCAGTTTAGATCAAGCAGTGAATTGTGTTTGGATTTGTGTGTGTGTGTCAAACTTGAATGATTCTTGTGTTTTGAGAGACTTGAAAGAATGTATGATAAAACTCGATTGATTCTTTCACTGAAACTCGAATGAGTGTTTGAACAATCTCGAATTGGTGTTAGATCAAACTCGAATGAGTATGTGAACAAACTCGAATGAGTATGTGAACAAACTCGAATGTGTATGTTAATAAACTCGAATGGGTATGTTAACAAACTCGAATTGGTATGTTAACAAACTCGAATGGGTCTGTTAACAAACTCGAATTGGTATGTTAACAAACTCGAATGAGTCTATTAACAAACTCGAATAAGTGTGTTACCAAACACGAATGAGTATTTGGCAAAACTCGAGTGTCTGACAATAATCTTCTCTTATAAGAAACTCGAATTGTTCTTACACAAAACTCGAATGAGTCTTATAAGAAACTCGAATTGTTCTTACACAAAACTCGAATGAGTCTTGTATAAAATTCGAATTGGTCTTATATAAAACTCGAATGAGTTTTATATGAAACTCGAATTGTTCTGAAATTCAAGTTCAATTCGAATATCACTGTTTGGCAACTTGATTAGTATGAAGACACAACTCGATTAAGACAGATAAGAACTCGAATTACACATGTACTCAACTCGAAGTACACATATACTCAACTCGTATTACACATATATCCAACACGAATTACACATATACTCAACTCGACTTCCACATATACTCAACTCGAATTGTTAAGGTACTCAACTCGAATTATACACTGGATGTGTATTTTTCGAGTTTCTTAATATTTTCAGATTTACAAGTCTGAAATTCAGATTAAAACCAGATTTTGTCCAATTTCACTCAAATTGTAATCGAAGGTAAGGTTTTTGATTACAAACACTTTTTGTTAAACACTTTTGTGCAAAAATGGATCTAAGTCTGAGATTTTCAATGAAACAGTAACCGTTTTTGACTTTTTCAAATTTTCAGAAAATTCCTTAGATCTTTTTCTGTGTTTTGAAAATCAAATCAGGTTTATATTCAATAGATTCGTTTTTGAAACCTGAACCTTCGATCCAATTATCACTTCAAATAATCAACAGAATCAAAACCCCTATCGATTTTTAGGGTTTTTCCGAAAAATACTCAAGAACACGAAGAACAGTTTCAATCTCAATCAGAATAATTCATTCCTAAGTCTCTGATACCAATTGAGAAAAACAGTTTCTAACAATTCAATCAACACAATACAATTAATAAGAACAATCAATGTAATCAAAACTAACCGAATGATTGGATTGATGATCTGATGATTACAAAATGAATATTGCCAATCTTCTCGTGTACAGTGCTGCTGCTTTCTAATTGAATGCGTACAAAATCTGACAGATCTATATATTTTTCTAGAAAGTCAACATTACTATTTATATACAATTACACAATATAAGGAAATTACATATTAAGTCCCTAGACTTTAATCTTTCATCAATTAAACATATTCCAACAGATACTATAGACTTAGGTACTCCATGTCTCGAAACAATCTCATCCAAGTAAATCTGAGCTAACTTTTCCAGTGAATAACTCTCTCTTATTGGAATGAAGTGTGCCGACTTGGTTAATCTATCAACGATTACCCACACCGCATCGTGTTGACGCCTAGTTTTCGGCAACTTTGTGACAAAGTCCATCGTGATATGCTCCCACTTCCATTCCGGAATGGGAAGCGGTTGCAAACTACCATAAGGCTGTTGGTGTTCGGCTTTCACTAACCGACAAGTTCGGCATCTCTCCACATACTGTCCGATATCTTTCTTTAATCCGGGCCACCAAAAATCTGCTTTAAGCTCGTTGTACATCTTTGTGCTTCCGGGATGTACAGAAAACTTTGATTGATGTGCTTCTTCGATAATCACTTTTCGCATCCCACCAAACTTCGGCACCCAGATCCTCCCATATATACCTTTCAAACCCGTTTCACTTGTTTCCATATTCTTCATTTGCACCCTTATATCCTCAGCACCAACATTCTCGTCTTTCAAGGCTTCCTCCTGAGCGGCCTTGACATCATCAATAATAGTGGATGTTAACATAGTAGATGTCAACATGTAACAGCAATCCTTGGCATATGCTTTGCGACTCAAAGCATCGGCTACCACGTTAGCCTTTCCAGGATGGTAAAGGATTTCACAGTCATAATCCTTTATTAATTCCATCGAACGTCTCTGTCTCATGTTAAGTTCCTTCTGGCTGAATATGTATTTCAAACTTTTATGATCCGTGTAAAGTTGACACTTAGTACCGTACAGATAATGCCTCCATAATTTTAATGCAAACGTAACTGCAGTCAACTCCAAGTCATGAGTTGAATAATTCTTCTCGTGTTGCTTTAACTGTCTCGAAGCATAAGCTATAACTTTTCCACGTTGCATCAATACTGCACCAAGTCCCAACCTCGAAGCATCTGTGTATACAACAAAGTCCTCATTACCCTCTGGTAGGGCAAGTATCGGTGCTTCACTTAACGTTTTCTTCAAAACATCAAACGCCTCTTGCTGCACGGTTTCCCAGACAAAAGGTGCATTCTTCTTTGTTAACATAGTTAAAGGGACTGCAATCTTGGAAAAATCCTTAATAAACCTCCGATAATAGCCCGCCAGCCCCAGAAAACTTCTGACTTCAGTAGCTGAACGAGGCGGCTCCCAGTTTCTTACCGCTTCTACCTTAGCCGGATCTACTAAAATTCCGGCCCCCGAAATTACATGCCCTAAAAACTGAATCTGTTGCAGCCAAAACTCACATTTTGAGAACTTGGCATATAACTTCTCTTTTCTTAGCAATTCCAGCAATTCCCTTAAATGATCAGCATGTTCGGCTTCCGACTTAGAGTATACGAAAATATCATCGATAAACACAATTACTGATTTATCCAACATCGATCTACATACTCTATTCATTAAATCCATAAACACTGTCGGGGCATTGGTTAAACCGAAAGGCATCACCAGAAACTCGTAATGCCCATACCGAGTCCTGAAGGCTGTCTTTGGCACATCTTCCTCTCGAACCTTCAATTGATGATATCCCGATCTCAAATCAATCTTAGAAAATACACTCGCCCCATGTAATTGGTCGAACAAATCGTCTATCCTCGGCAGCGGATACTTGTTCTTAACAGTCAGTTTATTCAATTCCCGGTAATCAATGCACATTCGCATTGTACCATCCTTCTTTTTCACAAACAAAACAGGGGCTCCCCACGGCGATGAACTTGGTCGAATAAAACCCTTGTCCAACAACTCCTGGAGTTGTGTCATCATCTCTTTCATCTCGGTTGGGGCAAGGCGATAAGGAGAACGAGCTACCGGTGCAGCTCCAGGGATCAGATCAATTCTAAATTCCACTTGTCTCTCAGGCGGCACGCCAGACAAGTCTTCCGGAAACACATCCGGGAATTGTGAAACAACAGGCACATCGGCCAACGTCTTCTTCTCAGCCTTAGCATCAATAGCATATGCTAAATAGGCGTCACATCCCTTTGCAACAAGCTTTCGGGCTTTTGCAATAGTCAGCAAACATAGATCCCCGCTTCTCCTATCCCCATAAATGCAGATCTCACGCCCCTCCGGAGTAGTTATCTTTATCATCCGCTTCTTACATACTATGTGGGCTTCGTTCTCTATCAACCAATCCATCCCGACAATTACATCAAATTCACTGAACTCGATCGGAATCAAGTCCAAATTGAAGACTACATCTTCAATCACTAAGGTGCAGTTACGGTATACATGGTCTACCTTGACTAAAGTATTACTAGCAGTTTCAATATCTAGTACAGCAGATAACTTTGATAAAGGCATAGACAATTGTTGAGCAAACATAGTAGATACAAACGATCTATTGGCACCTGAGTCAAATAACACTCTTGCAGGTAAAGAGTTTACAATAAACATACCCGTGACCACCTCCGGGTTTTCCCTGGCCTCTTCTGCCATTATCTGAAAAACACGAGCCGGTGCCCTTTGTGGCTGGTTCCGGCGGTTGACTGAACCACCACTGGATCCCCCAGATGATCGTGTCGTCGATGGAGCAGCAGCTGCTGGAGCATTCTTTCGACAATTCCGACTATAGTGCCCCCATACTCCACACTTATGGCAAGCATCAGATCTCCGTGGGCATTCATTATGAAAGTGGCCCAACTCTCCGCAGCAAAAACGCGCACGCCCGTTGGTGCACTTGCCGAAGTGTTCTAGATGGAACTTATTACAATACTGCGGCTCGGTGTTGATAGAGTAAGCATGTGCGCGACCAGAAGAACTAGACTGTCGACGGAAGGACTGTTGCGGCGAGTACTGCGAAGATCGTGAAGAACCAGAATAACCTCCTTCGCGTTGGCGTTTCGGTGGTGAAGGTTGAGTTGGATTAGCTGAGGCAGCAGCGGACCCCATCACGTAACCAGACATACTTAAAATCTGTTCCACATTTCTGGCGGCTTCCAATAGACCAGCAAATGTGGGGTAGCGTACATTGCTCATCACCCTTCGAATCTCCAAATCAAGACCAGCCTCAAACCTGGTCACTTTTCTTTCCTCAGTATCCACTTGATGAGGCGCGAACAAACTTAGCCTCGTGAACTCCACGGCATACTGGGACACAGACTTAGTCCCCTGTATCAACGTCATGAACTTAGCCTCCAATCTTCGGCGCTCATCGGCCGGGCAGTACTGCTGAGTGAAAACTTCAGTGAACTCAGCCCATTTCATTACATCAACCTTCTCCATTGTTAGTGCATTCACCATCGAGTTCCACCACATTATTGCGTCTTTGGTGAACATGGCAGTAGCGAATCGGACCATATCCTTCTCAGCACAATCGCTGATTCGGAAAGTCCTTTCTGTAGCTGTTATCCACTCCAATGCAGTAACAGCATCCCCCAGTCCATTGAACTCGACTGCTCCATTTCCCTTGAAGTCCTTAAACCGACAACCTCTGGGCTTATTAGATGACCCAGTGTTGTCATCTTGCTCGTCATTGTTTCCTCCCTCCTTTTCCTTATTCTTCCTCTTCTCCTCTCTTCTCTTAGCTTCGGCCTCATCCCGAGCCCGAAACTGGTCTTGTATCATCCGGTTTTGCTCAGCCATCATGGCTAGCATCATTTCTCTCGTCTCTTCTGGTGTCATTCCTCCTCCAGACATGTTCTGAAATATGAAACATATAAATTATTTAGTAACATGTCATTTATTTATAGACACCACCCAATTGTCCCGTATGATAGTCAATATTCTTATGATTACTAGATCGTAACCTATCTTAGTTCAGATCATTACTTAGAATCACTACATGTCAACACTTAATGTTTGAGACCAAGACCTCACGGACACTTGAATCTCAAACTACTGCTCTCATACCATAAGTTGTGACACCCTTGCCACATTAACCACCAATTACCATTCACCCAGGATTATTCACCAACAAACAGATATATAATGATCTGATACCTTAATTAAAGTGCGGAAGCAAAATACATATTAAAATAATACAAATGTGTCAAACACCCTACGGTGCTACATAGGTTACACATCTAAGTCTACAAATCCAAATGTATTACATCATCCCCAAATTTATTACAACATTGTTTCCATAGAACAAATACCAAGGTAAACGGTAGAAATCTTCAAATACTTCAATAGATTTCCTAGCTAGATGGTCCAGCTGTAGACTTCCCTTTTCCTGTAAAAAGTCAACAACTGAAGGGGTAAGCTAAAGCTTAGTGAATACCATATGATTTTACACATTCTACAAATCATTATGATGCCACCCAGGGTAACCGCGGTAACACATACCGTATACCCCACACGTACTCCAAGTACGCAAACCTGAGCCGCAGCTCCTTCGAGCTGACACTCGGCATAAGAACAACCAACCATCTGAGGCAGACATTACATCGGGGATGACCTACTGTCTATCCTGACCACAGAGGTGTCAAACTCTTGGTCATATAGCACAGTAACATCAGAGTACAGATGCGACCACGCAGGTCCATCGAAAGGATGCACAACAAATGAACGGACATGCAACAAATATGAATGTGCATCAACATTTACGCATGTTAGTAGAGTGCCAAACGAATATGAAACAACATGCCTCAGGAGGCAATGCAAACATAATGCAGATGCAGCAATGTTAAAATCAAAGGTACTCACAGTGGGTGCGTTATTATCTTTATTCAAATTTTATTTCTCCTCGGGATTTCAACCGGATCCACAAAGTACCCCACTGTGGGTTAAACAACACCACAAGGGACCTGTTAATTCAGTTGTAACAACACATTGTGTCAATAACTTGTTTAATCTCATAAAACTTAATTTTATAATAATTGCAAAGTTTGGTCCCAATTTCGGATCTATGTCCGAATTCGGACCCCACCCGAATTCGGATCCCCAATTCGGATCCTCCATAAATCCCAATTCGGTCCATACATATAAGCCCCAATTCGGACTCCATTAATTTCGGACCATTGCAATTTCGGACCTCATGCTAAATTCGGGCACATCCGAATCCGGTCCCCAACCGAATTCGGATCCCCATCCAAATTCCAATACTTAGAAATATTTTGATATATTAATTTTCCAGAAATCCGGGCCTCATCCGAATTCGGACCAGATCCGAGTTCATCTCGGATCCGAATTCGGATCCCACCCCATTCGAATTTGAGCCTCAACCGAAATTTCAACACTTAGAAATTATTTTGCTAATTTTGAACATCAACATTTCGGATCCTGTCCGAATTTGGTCCGGATCCGAGTTCCTGCCAGATCCGAATTCGGACATCCGAGTTCATCTTGGTGCAGTCTTGATATTTTCCAGATTTAATCCAAGTCATTTTTGGTACTAATTCAATACGTGAAATAACTTACACCAACTAAAATACACTTGATTACAACCATTTTAACACTATTATTAACCTCTTTCATGCATCAATTCACACCCTTTTTAACCATTTTTCATCATCCATCGACCCACACACTAAAACACACACTAAATGCTCAAATCCATACTTTTAATTCGAATCAGGAGCTGAAATTTAATATGTAGCATCTTATACACTAGATTTAAACAAATCCATAAAAATATCACACATGCATCAACATCTTCAACACCAAATTAATATTTCGGATTTTAACAAATCCGAACTAAAAACCATCAATTTCAAAGAATTAGTGAAATGTTTACCTTAAATTGATTCTTGCAGATGTTTTAGTTTCTCCCAAACAACCTTAATCCAGATTTTCAGCTTCCAAATCCAAGCTTTTGATGATCTTGATCTTAGAGAGAGAGTGTGAGAGAGCCGAGAGATGAGAGAAAGATTTCTAGTGAGAGAGTGTGATAGGTGGAAATGAAAGACCTTTGGTCTTTTATTTCAAAATTCCATTTTAACACCTTTAGTCCCTCAACTCATCAGATCCCATCTAATACTGATTTATAAAAGATTTCTATCTTTTATTTATTATCCTTAATACTTAAATAATTATTTTTCACTTAAATAAATTGAAATTTCTAAATTTCCAAATAATACAACAACTTTATAATTAATCCAAATTCCGTACCAACTTTCATAATTTAACTTAAATTACATATTTAAACTTAAATAAACTTCAAATATAATAATTTAAATCCGAGGATGTTACATCACAGGAATCTCATAATACATATGTCAGGTCAGGTGTTTACGCAATTCACTAATAATTAAAAACTTAACTACAACATAACACAGTTCTTATACAGATGATTAACACATCTGAGCTATCAATACAAAGTCTGCCTACCAACTATCATACATTAGATTAAGCATACAAGTACTGATCAATAGTCTCAAAAGATAACATCAGTATGCAGTAGATACACATATACGAAAATCCCGGACAATCTATGTTCCTAATTCTACTGCGGCTGAGACTGTGACCCCACTGTCTGACTGACTGAAACACGTTAGACACGAAAACGTAAGCTGGGAAGCTCGTGAGTACGCGAGTGTTAGACTCTGCAGAAATAACACATAACATACACAAGCACATAAAGAATCACAGATAGGTCAATCACGATAACACAAATGCTCGGAGAATCTCAGAACTCAGTGCACATCTCAACTCAAGGGGACACCATTCCCCAGCTAACAGACTGCACACAACATTGGTTAGCTACACAATAGGCACATGAGCCACCTGGCGATAACACTGCTGTATATATACTGTCTCATACTTCGTGACTGGTTAGGGACAGTCAGTCTGCGCGATCGCCCATCGCGGATACACTGAGAACTCATATACACATAACACATATAAAAAGGTAGATAGAATCATACCTGAGGCGTCACATCTATGTCTCATACACATATCACAAGACAGATAACACAACTCATAAAATAAGCGCGCTTTGGAAAAGGAACTCGAGTACTCACCTATCTCCTGAATCACCTGCTGAACGGAACTTTATTGCGGCTTAGTACGCTGTCGGCTCGACCCTGTACACATAACATATCCCAAATCATTAACAAGCCCAAATGAGATACAACACAGATCCAAACACATACTCTGTAACTGAATCGAACCCAACAAATAACCCCTATTGGACTCGGAAAGCCCAAAACAAACTCAACCCAACCCATCGGATCGCTACCCACGCTCAGGGATAGTGCGGCCGCGCTCAGCATCGCGGTCGCGCTTAGGCCATCGCGGTCGCGCTCAAGAACACGACCACGCTTGCAATCGCTGCTCGACCAACGCCGCCCGCGCTACCCTCATTGCGGCCGCGCTCAAGGGGTCGCGACCGCGATCCCAAACGAACAGGTCTGCTTTGTTCGCTGAACATGGCGGTAACAGGGAGAAGTCAAGCCAGGCCCACGAATCCAACAACATATATCATGAATTTTAGTAGCTAAATCAATGATTTCTTACCTCTAATACCTCAAGAACATAATAGAGATGAAATTGAAGATCAATTTCGGCAATCAATCTGCGTCTATAGGCTTCCTTGCTGCTCCAGAACTCACCACACACTACACACACTCTGGACTTTCTATTTTGGGCAAGGAAAGGAGCAAAAGTTTAAATTGCAGCCATATATATATATATATATATATATATATATATATATATATATATATATATATATATATATATATATATATATATATATATATATATATATATATATATATATATATATATACATACATATATATATATATATATATATATATATTCCATAATTAGCCGGTTCCGAACCAATAACCCGAACCCAATATCGCATTTTCGCTATTAATGTCATTTTAACCCATTTAAATCCACGATCTCATAATAATTAGCCATCCACTGAAATAATTATCTGGCGACACGTATCACTCGGTCCCGACACATATAATCCACTAATCGGGATATTACTCGTCCAACACAATAGTAATATATTCATTATCCACTAAAATAATTACACGTACCAGATTAAAAGTCCGGATGTTACATTAAATCTCAGTTACCTTGCATTCTTCAAATTAGCAAATTTTTTCTATAAGATAATGCAGATTCTTTGACAAAATCATAACAAATGCAAATGCTGCATAATCCAAATCCTTTGACAAAATGTAAATCCCAGAGAAAAAAGCCTGCGAACCAAACGCCCCCCTTAATAAGTTATTTTAATAGACTATTATGTACAACTAGTTTATAACTCACGTATTACGTGGATAATTTTAATTAAATTTATTTATATAAAAAATATACGAGTAAAAATAAAAACATACAAAAATAATAATAGTGTTTATTTTTTATTATTTACAGATTAAAAAATAAAGTATATTTATCTTTTTTAAAAATATTAAATTGTATTTATCTTTTATATTTTATAAGTTGTAATTATCTTTTTGGTGAACATAGATGTGACACGTGACATTTGATGTTTTCCTTTATTATACATAATAATAATAATTTACACAACTAATTCAAATAATTACATTTGAATCTAATTATGATTATTATGGATAATAATGATAGATATTTCTTTTAGGTAAACATTAATTTTAATTGTTACAAAATCTAATTTATTACTAATTAATTAATAAAAAAAAATAAAGTCAAAATTTAATGCAATTAAGTTAATGTGTTAAATTTGGAAAATTATAATATATAGGTTGATTTAGAAAATACATATTTTTTATATTTAAATAATTTATTATAAAATTTATATATAATTAAAATAAAAAAATTGAAAGCTAGTTAAATTAAAGATAAAAAAATACTTAGTTGTTTGATATTAATTAAAAAATATTATTATATTGTATTATTAAAAACAGATAATATGTGTTTGCAAAAAAATGTTGCTTTTAATTTTTATTAACTTCAAATATGAAATATCAATGTAAGAAACAAAAAACTTCAATTATGTGAATGTGTATATATTTTGAAAATGATAAAATTTAAAAATGGAATATCTGAAAATCAACAATCAAAATTTATCATATTCACAACTGAAGTTTTATCAAATGAAATTTAAATCTTGTTAGCAAAGTAATTAACAAAAAATTTTAACTTTATTTACTACACTTCTACATCTAAATTCAAATTTTTACATTTGAATTTAACTATGATCATTAAGGATAATAATGACACATATTTATTTTAGGTAAATATTAATTCATTAATGAAAAAATTAAAATCAAAATTTAATGTAATTCAGATAATGTAGTAAATTTGGAAAATGAATTAAAAAATGGCATATGTATAATTATTGATTTTAATTAAGGGTATAAGAGACATTTCATAAATAATTATGAGTTGTCATTAATCTCGACCATAGATTTCTTTCCATCCAATGGTCCAGAAACTCCAAGTGGTTTTCTTATTATATATAGTATTGATTAGTTGTTATTTTATGGAAGAAGAAAGAAAATTTTGCCAAGAAAGATCCTATAAGATACAAATTTTGACAATAAAATGTATCGTAAACTTTTTTAGGCCAATAGTGGTAGTATAAAATTTTGTTTTTGACGAGAAAGATAATGAAATTCAATTTTTAGACAAAAAAAAAGAATATTCTAATGTTGTTTCTGTCGAGAAATGAACCATATAATTAGGGATGACAATTTCAACCCGTTCAAGCAAATGGGTGAAACGAGTTGACCAAAAGTCATAAATTTTACATAATTTTGAATTTTTTTTTCAAAAACAATTTTTTAGTACATCGTCTTTTATAAATTTTTATTTTTAAACAAAAGTTATGTTCCATCTTAATTATTTACAATGGGTGCGTTTAATTGTTCGACCTATTTTTCCCGTTGGGTCAAGATTGCCACCCTACATATAATTAATAATTTTTCTTTTTAATTGGTGATATTTTTTTTATCAAAATTAAATATAATGCTATATTTCTTGACATAAAAATATACATTATTTTTATTGTCAAAAGCTATATTTTATGGGTTTTTTTTTAACTTATCACAATATATATATATATATATATATATATATATATATATATATATATATATA
>JAANYP010001389.1:41739-74853 GCA_020465985.1 Centrapalus pauciflorus | reverse complement strand
TGGGGGTGGTGTAGCCGCCGGCTTCGGCTGATGTGGCGAAGCCGCCCCGCTCCCGGCTTGGGTACTCCCCACGCTCTAAAGTGGTTTGATGTTAGAATTATTTTCTTGATGTGTTAACTTCATTTAGAAAATTTAACAACTTTGATGTTTACTTATGAGCTAACTTAACAGCTTTATTAATGTTAAGCTAATGGCTGTTAAGATAAGGCAGACTTACCTTAACAGCTTGGGGCTTGTGAAGACTACTATCTTAACATCTTCAGTATTATTAAGGGTGAGGTTGTTGCTTGTAAAAGTTGTGATCTTAACAGCTTTAGTGTTGTTAAGGTAATGATACTGTTAAAATGGTGACTGTTTTAACCGTTTTAGTTGGTTGAATGAGAAGTTAACCTAACATATCTTATGCACTTGATTTCGTTGGAAAAACAATACACACACACAAACGAATTGATCAATCAAGGCTAACACATTTTCTTGTAATTGCCCCATAACAATATTTGGTTACCCAACTAGGACAAATAATTGGTATTGGAAAGTGAAGATTCACAATCACGAGAACATCCAAGTGATTCCCGAGTTCGTTTCGGTCTTATACCCATGGTTTTTCTAACATAAAAACATAAAAATGATGTTTTAATATTTTTTTTCTTTATTTTTACAATAATCTTTATTTACGTGCAGATGTCATTTGCTATAAATGTAATAAACTTGAATGATTCTATTATATTCCATTCTATCATAACACGTAACAAACGTTCCCTTAGGACTCAACTGTTAAGTCATCCTATGGGTTAACAAATAGACCTATTGTTACCACAAAAATATGCATATGGCTGGGAAAAAGTAAATAACCTATCTGAATCAAAATAATCTACACCATTAATTTGGATCGCTTACAAACTCTTAAACCAAATGTTACAGCCCGTTTAATAACATGTTTTTGGCAAAAAATTTTGTTGAAAACAAAAGTTTCTTAAAGATGCGTTGTTTTTTTGATGTTTTCAGTTTTTAGTTTTCAAAATTAGAAGTAAACTTGAAAACACAATTTTGAGGTTTTCACATTTTATTTTCGTTTTCAATCTAGTCACCCAAATCTATGTTATAAAAAGAAGTGAAAAATGAAAATGCACCTATAATACATCTAAACACATTCTCATCTCTTATATGTGTTTTCTTAAAAAAGCATAATGTTTTCAGTTTTATTAGAAACTCTAAACCGAAAATTCTCACATACTAAACACATTGTTACAGTTTGGTATATGGTTGTTAAACCTAGTACAGGACATAACAAAACAAGTAGATAAGTAGATAACTTGACAAGCATTTTTGGGGCCTAAATATATTCATGTTTCTATGTCAATACATTTTGGAAGTTTGGGAAAGAGATAAAAATATCTATTGATTAGTTGCATTAAATTGACATTGCCTTCGTGTATACGTTACTAAAGAAATTGACCATACTTGCAATGAAAATCTATATCTATTTATACTATTAAAAGAGTAACTATACTCATTTCTGGTGAAGTCACGTGTCGTCACCATGAATCGACACGTGGCAGTTATAAATTTTAAAAAGAATAAAAAAATTTAAATCAAATTCATCAAAATCTAATATAATATAATCCACTTTTAAATTCAAATCAAATCAAATCAAACAAAATCTAATACTCTACTAACTTATTAATTAAATCTATCCAAATCTAATATAATCCACTTTTAAATTCAAATCAAATCAAATCAAACAAAATCTAATAATCTACTAACTTATTAATTGTAAGATAATATAATAAAAGTTTAAAAAAATATATAAGAAAATAATTACTCTACATATATATTTAGAAATATACAAAATTAATAGGTCATAATAAATAATAATATCACCTTATATACTGTTGTTTAAAAATTAATATTTATATCTTTATCTTTTTATTTATTATATTTTATATATATATATTAAAAATATCCGCGTAATACGCGGGTAATATACTAGTATTATAATGAATGAGAACAATTATTGCCACATGTCATCTTTCTAATACATTACTTTTTCATTTTCCTGCTCTTTTTTCAAAAATAAAAATTAACATTAATTAAAGTAACATGCATAATTGATTTAGTTTAAACTTTATTATTTTTGTTTCCTAAACTATTGAAACTACAATTAATACTCATTAAAAGATTTCAAAATTAACAAGTTAAAATTAAAAATTTTAAAATATAATAAAATAATAAACTTCATGTTTAATGGCTCAAATAAAAGATATTTTAATATATAGATTTAAAAAAAGTCATTGACTCAATGATTTTGACTGTATGTCATATTTTTTTTTTGTTTTTGTTGTATCTTAATTTTTTTTTTAAATAATTAAGGTTCTTAAGGGATCCCACCTCTTTAAAAATATTTAATTTATAACAAAGTTTTTATATTAATCCATGTAAACATGGGTATTAACATAGTAACATCTAAAGGGAGAAGACTAAAATAATAAAAACAAAAGGTGTTGTACATCAACATTGTAAAAAAAATGAATTTCCTCATAACATTCACTTGTTAGTAAAAATCATACACAAAACCTTTTATTTATATAAAATCTACTTTATGTATTATCAAAGATTTATTTTATTGAAATGATGTTACACAAAATAAAAAACTATTATATAAATGACTAACAAATATCGCTAACAAAATATATAGTAGATTTTGTATCTTATTTGTGTAATACTTGTGTAATATCATTAAAAATATATTTGACAACTAGATTTTGTGTAAAGTAAAGATACCGTGTAACCTTTTTATGCAATATATAGCTACTAGTTTATTTACCCGTGTAATACAAGTATTTTAATAAATAAATATTTATATAAATAAATATAAAGAAATACAAATATTAATTTTATAAATATATTTATAAAGTAAAAGATTATGAATATAGTTTTTTGATATAAACTTAAATGATTATTAGATTCTATAGATATTTTTATTGGTTATATTCTAGGGTTAATATTGAATAAACCCAATCAACTTTTCTCATTTTCTCAATCAAGTCCCTAAACATTTTTTTCAATTGTTTAAGTCCCTAAACTATGTTTGTCTTATTCAAAAGTATATATTTTTGACCGGCTACCGGATTAGCCGGTAAAATCAACTGAAAAAACAAACATGTTTAGGGACTAAATCGCTAAAATATGAAAAGATGGTGAGTTTTTTTACAACAGTAATCAAGTAAAAAACTAAAATAGATTGTTTGGTAACCGGTTAAAGAGGTCAAATATATACTTTTGAATAAGACAAAAATAGTTTATGGAGTTAAACAATAAGAAAAAAAATTTAGGGACTTAAACGCAAAAATGAAGAAAGTTGATGGGGTTTTTTCAATATTAACCCTATATATATATATATATATATATATATATATATATATATATATATATATATATATATATATATATTTTGAACAGCAGATGTTAGTTGTTAGCACCATTGTTAGACACCTTGAGGTGAGGACCAAACCCCACACCTCCACCTAAGGAGAAACGCCCTTAGTGAGGCTCGAACCCGAGACCTCAACCAAGAGGAACCCCTCCCACCTTTGGTGGTGGCCACTTGATCTAAGTCAAGTGGTTATTAAATTTTAACCCTATATTCTAACAACAAAAGATTGATATATTAATTAAATTTAAATTTTAAATTGAAAAAGGCATGACATGTGTCAGAAGCAGGAAAGCCAAGCAGCAGTCTGTCTAATTAAGTGACATGTATAAACTATTTTATTATTTATTAGAATAGATTTTGTGAAAAGATATATTATGGCTATTTTGATACAACACACATTCTAAGTTAGTTAGTTTATATATTCTTTATCCCATGTCTAGATACAATGGGTTTTTGCCATGGTTGTTAAGATTCGAGTGACATTGTAAGATCAATCAATCCTACATCATACCAAATGATTTTGAGCAGGATCAATTTTTAGTAAGATTGGACATAGGATTGTGGGATCGATTGTAAGATCGTTCACCGATCCGATCCTACCTTTTACTTGGTCTGGACCTTTTTATCCGAGAATCCATAGGATTGTTAACTGATCTGATCCAAACTTTTACCTAGATCCAACCATTTTATTCATTAGGATACTGAGGGGGCGTTTGATAGCACTTATCAGGCTCTGATAAGATGTAACCTCTTATTCGGCAAGAGAAAAATACTGATAACTGCGTTTGATATGAAGAAGACATAAGAGTCAAAATTCTCTTATCATGATCAGACTTTGATATGCTTCTTATCACAACTTATCACACAAAAAAATACATGTCTCTCCTCCCCCCACCCCACCCCACCCAACCCAACCCAACCCAACCCAACCCTTACCCCATACCCTACCTCAGCCACCCTATCCCACCCATACCCTACCCAACCCTAAACCCCCATCGCACCCTCAACATACCCTACCATCAACCACCTCACCCCTACCCTACCCCAACTACCCTTAAATTACTTATACCACACCATCCCCATCCCCACCCTCAACCCGACCCACCCACTCCCATACTTACCCCTATCCCACTCTACCCCACACTACCCAGCAAAACCCACCCACCCACCCTTACCCTTATCCCACCCCACCTACCGCACCCACCCCTACCCCTCAAACCTACCCACCTCACCCCTACCCTACCCTTACCCCTCAAATCTACCCACCCCTCCCACCTTACCCCTTAACCTACCCACCTTACCTCTATCCTACCTTACCACCACCCTACCCCTGCACCATTACCCTACCCTATTTTACCCCACCCCATCCTCAACCTACCCACCCCTTATCCATATTTATAATAATGAGAAATATTCCAACAGTTTTGACAAAATTTATTATTTTTCAATAACATATCTATTATAACTTATAAACTTTGGTTATTTGGAAGTTAATAAACGTAACCTTATAAACTTGATTGTAACTTATAAACTTGAATTGTTACTTGATACTTGAATGCATGTTGTTATATGTTTCTTGAATGCAATTATATTACTTGATTATAACTTATAAACTTAAATTGGTTTCTTACTTGAATCTTGTTAATGCTATTTGAATGTTTTTAAATGTTTTTAAATGTTTACATGAATCACTTTGATTCAATGATATTATTGTTACTTGATACTTGACTTTAATCATTGATATTTGTTTGGTTTTGAGAATGAATATGTAAAACTAATAAAAATAACAGAATCAGATAACTTATAAAACAAACATACTTATTTAATTCTCTTATCAGACCTCGTATCTTATCAGGACCACCTCTCATCGATCAGAAATGGAATCAGGCATCAGACAGTTTACCTCTTATGCAATCAAATAGAACCTGAGTCATTTTATAGGATGTATGTTTGGTTGACTTTTTTAGATGACCATAAACATTTTTAAATATGAACATACATTGTTTTCCTATATATTGTATTTGAAATGTTATATAATTAATTTATAATATAAATTTACAAATTAGATTACCTAGGAAAAAAAATTAAAAAGTAGTGATTTTGTGGTAGGATTTTATGATCCGATCCAATCCTCCGATCCTATTCTTGCATAGACAAAAATGATCCTAGGTAAAATTGCGATATTGACAACCTTGGTTTTGCCAAATTACATTCCCTTCTGAACACCTGCTTAATTATCATTTTTTTCTTATATATTATTACTTCAGAGTTCAGAATACTTAATATTTTTAAAAAGTAAACTTAAAAAAAAGAAAGATAAGTTGCGTCATAAGATTTATAACAAACAGTACCTATTGCCATAATATAGAACTAGTTACATACGTTGCTTGGAATGTTTATTTTTTTAATTTAGCAATCAATCTTCATATATTATTTCTCATAAAATTAAATAAACTATATTGTCTAAAATGAATAAGATATAATTTCATCGTCAATACTTAGATTGTTGATCTGTTTTTCCATTGAAATTGTTTGTTTTTGAAAGGGTTACCAAAGAGGGTGGTGGCCAGAGCAAAATGCAACACTTTTTTTAAGGAAAATTACTATTTTGATAAGTTTTAGTCGGTTGAAGGTTTTTTGTGACATTAAAAATGGTTGGAGTTTTAATCCCGAAAATGATCCAACTTGAGAGTTTTTTATATAAAAATCTCTTTTGGTATATGTGAACAATGAACTATCTTACAAAGTAATCAACATGAAGAACTACATCAAACTACAGTGTAATACTCGTGCATTGCTTGGGTCAAACATTTTTCTAGAATACTATACTTCAAATTAAAATTTTTTTGCATTGACATACATAGAATTATAATTTTTATATTGCATACATCCAATTACATTTTTTATATTGATGTACATATAATTCAAAAATTTATATTACATAGTCATAACAACTTTAAATTAAAATTTTTTATTCTATAAAAGCAAACTAAAAATAATTAACAAGGATGGATACGTGTTAATAAAATTATTCCCTTTATTATACAAGTAGATATTTCTTATACATATCTATTTATTTTTAAATATGTTTATAACGAAGTTTTAGATATATAGCATGTTTTAAGATAAAATTGATAATTATAATAACTTTATAAATTCAGAATTTGAAAATTAAATGGTGATAAAAATAGTACGATTATATTTAATTTCTAAAACAAATTTATTTATTTTATCTTAATTTATAAACCAAGAAAAACATTATAAATAAAATCCATGCAAATATTAATAGCTAATCTATTTAATACTCTTAATATCATATAAGTATTAGTTATGTTTTAATTAGGTTGTTATTTTCCTTGATATTTTTTAAATTTAAAAAAGGTTTATATGAAAGTCATCCTACGAAAAAATAAGTATTAGAAGTGTAGTTGATATTTTATGAAAATTTACTTTGATGGACCAATCTAAAAATTATATACGGGATTAGTAGAGAAATGTGTTTAAATCCGCTAGGTTAATATTGAAAAAGATCCATAAACTTTTTTCATTTCCTCGATTAAGTCCAAAAACTTATTTTCGATTGCTTAAATTACTAAACTATGTTTCATGTGTATAAAAGTATATATGTTTATTATCGACTACTAAATTAGGTGGTAAAACAGATCCGTTAAAACAAAATGTTTAAATACTTGATCATTAAAATGGAATAAGATATTGGGTTCATTCCGATAATAAGTATGTTGACAAAAAAAATTTGAGTTTACTTGTTTGTTAACAGGTCAAATATATATCGAATAAACAAAAAATACTTAAAAAACTTAAACTATTTAATCATAAAACTGAAAGGCGTTGACGGTTTTTTTCCCCTAATATTAACCCAATATATATTTTATATAGTACACAGCCATATATATATATATATCTCTACTACTAATAAAACATTTAGCTTTTTACTATTTATAATGCATAATGTACAAACAAAAATAACATAACCTTGAATTTTAAGACTTAGTACAACTTTCAACTGAATGAAAATTCAAAATTCAAACCCAAGTTATCAAAAGGTTTTATTGAAACGTGTAAACGTGCGGCTCATTGGGAACATGGACAGACTCTTCATTCTCAATCATCTTACTACCTTCAATACGACACCTTTCTCAACACTAGGGCAATTTCAGCGGCCGTTTTTCTTGTTCCCTGTCCTTCACGTCACTCCTAACCACCGCCACTGCTTCCTCTCCTTCTCCGCCATGCCGGATTCTTCCAATTCCGCCTTCCTCATCCATAACCTCTTGTACAGGTCTTCAAGGACGGTGAAATTCCCTGAATATTTTTTCGCTTTTGAATTCCCAACCCTAATTACAAATTCCTCCGGTTACAAATTATTTTGCTTGTCATCCGGTTCATCCCCTTCTCACATCTACGCCTACGTCTACGTAATTGGACTCGATGTGACGGGTTTCAACAAACCCTAGGTGACAGTTATCATCAACAAGGCGTTTTCTTCAATGGATCTCTGTATTTCGTGTCTCAAGTTCCATTTTCGGTTGTGAGTTTTGATCTGTGTAACGGAAGTTGGGAGAGTTCGGGTGTGGGTTTGCCACTTTTGTCCGATTAGCGGCGGGGAATGGTGGCGGAGGAGAGGGAGAAAATCGGCTGATAATGTTTGGCGGAATTGGGAGGAATGGAATTTCTAGAAGCATGAAGGTATGGGAACTGATTGTAAACGAAATGAGATGGAAAAAAAAATGGAGTGTACCAGAGATGATGTGCAGGAAATTTATGTCAGCTTGCTGCCATAATTATGAACACATTTATTGTTTTTGGTATCAAGGCATGATATGTGTATGTTGTTATACTTGGCCTGAAGTTTTGTATTATAAAGTCTTAAGAAAAACTTGGCATTGGTTGCCAAAATGTCCAATGCTCTTTATTCTCATGTACAAGTACAATTTTCATTCTCTTTCCATAGCTTTAGCCCTTGTGGCTATGCTCCAGGTACCCTTTTACATCTTCTATTTTCTTGATCAACTCACTCTTGGAAGTCAATTGTTGCAGGCTTGCAGCTCATTTGGTAAAGATTATTGCTTTGAAACCTCTATATGTAGGCTAAAATATCATTTCTTTTCTTTACGTTTGGGTTAGTTTGATATGCAGGCGGAAATGGACATCATAACTCGTTTTTTCCATCAAGAATGATGCGATATACTTCTCAATCATGGGGATCTACTAGAAGCAATTTGGTCGTGGATTGGGATCAAGGCCGAGCATAGACAAAAAGTAGCAGAAGTATGCATTTGTTCTTTTTTCTTTAAACCAACTGATAATGTGGTTTCTTATAAATAGCTGAAAGGTTATATGCTTTTACATGTGAAGCTTCTGTCTCTTGTGGGATCCTTGTGTCCCCAGTGGAAAACAAAGTGGGTCGTAACAAGGCGTGGCAACTTAGAGTCTTGGACAAGTTTTATCTGATTGTTGCTCATGTTTATATCTTTTATTTTCTTGATTATTGATATAATTAAAATAATATATACTTTATATTCGATTAATAAAATGATTTGCCTGATTTTTTTTCTCTTAGAAATCTATTTAGTTGGCATTCTATTCATAACATGGAGACATTGAAGGTGTTCGTTGGTTCTTCTGAGGCGGAAGTGGTGAATGTGACAAATATCTATTCTGATGCACTGACCCTATATTTTGGTGAAGACCCTGCTCGTTGTTTATTTGGACAAGGTAACTTTCATACAAGTATTTCCAGTACATCAAAATAAGTGTGCATTCATTGCATCCATTTCTTGGTTGTGCAGCTACTCAAACCCTTTTGAACTTTGTGAGACTGTTCCAAAAATCCGATGAGGAGAACCGTAAACAGGCTGAACTTGAAAAAAAGAAAGCTGAGAAGGAGGCCGAAATGGAGAAAGCAAAAGCTAATTCGACAAAGAAGGGTGGTGACAAGTAGGTAGCAGCATTCATATTTTACTTAAAATCTTTGAATGGATTTTATGGGTTCTTCATGAATTTACCAAAGCTTAATGTACAATTTCTTAATGCATATAATTTTAAACTTTAAACTCAACCCTTCAAAAGGTTCGTTGAGATGTGCACGTGCACTTTATTGGGAAGTTGAGATGGAAGTCTCAAACATACTCTTCATGCTCTCCTTTTCATTTATCAAACTGGCATCTCTCTAACCTGTTCCGTCTCCCCCCACCCATTAAACCTCATGGAGAAATTGTTCTTTAAGGTGTGTGAGAGATCCAATTCTGGTTCTGGTGGTGAGAGGTCCCCTTTTCTCTGTTTGTGTGTGTACCGTGGACTGTAAAAACAGAAACATATCAACAGCCCTTAATTATTGAAATGTAAATCAAGTCTTTGATGTGTGTGTTTGTGTTATAAAGAAAGTTCAACAGCCCTTTTCAACCTTTTTAATCCTCATGTATAAGTGTATGTTGTTCATATTAGAAGCATAAATTGTCCTTAAACTCTTCCCTTTTGCTGCTGTGAAAATCACAAATAAACAGCAGCCATTTTAACATTTGATTCAATATGTGTGTTGTGTGTGATCTGTGACTTGTGGTCAGCAGCAACAACCAGTCTTATGTGCTTGTGTGCAACAGAAACAACAATGACAACACTATACACACACTCTCTCTCTCTAATATATACTCTAATTGCTAAAATACATAAATAAAGTCGGCAAATTTAATGAAGTTAACAAAAGTCTTATATTTTACTTTTATAAGTCAAATAATGAATAAATGAGAGTTTAATGTACCAATTCAAGAAATAGCAATAAATGATAAAATATTTATTTAAGTTTGATATTTCTAAAGGATTTAGGATGTGATGCAAAAAAAAATCATTGAAATCCAACATCAAACGAAAGTTCATTGCTATATTAAACAAACTTTCGGTACTTTAATGACCAAAAGTATGAAAGATCATTGAATGATGAAATGTTTTTATATACTTGGTTACTTCTAAGGATTTTAGACTTGCTACAAAAAGTCTCGTCGAAATCCGACATCAAATGAAAGTTTGTTGCTATTTGATGCAAAGAATGACACTTTAGTTAGTGAAAACGCAAATTAGCAGTGAGAAATGTAATGTTTTACAGAAATGGTGTTTTTTGAAGGTTTTTTATGTGTTGTGTAAGTTTCATAAAAAAAGGACTCTATTTGAAAGTTCATTGTCATAATATGCAAAATTTATTCAAGTAGTTGTCCAGAAATGCTGAAATTGTCATTCTGTTTTTTTGGATTATTCGTTATGACTTGTTCGTATCCGGGTACATAAGACCACAATTTGTTTTACAATAACCTGTTGCTTTCTATTTGATCGGTCCGTATACGGATGATTTAGGCAATGTATTGCATTATGCTGTGGAAGGTGTCGGGGTTCACGTTAATCCTCTTGCATTTGCAGAACTTCTAGGTGAGTCTCCCTTTCCTATGTTGGAAAGTTTTTAAGCATTTGATCTCAAAGATAGACAAGAAAGTATATGCATTCACATCCTAGGGTGCCGTTTGGTTTATGCTTTATTGGATTTTTAATATATGTTGTACCTGGATAGAGGAGTTGTATCTTTTCATGAGAATGCTGCCGAAATTAAGAAAATCGTAACCAAAAAATATATATTCATTTTCTTATTGGTTTGTGTGATTTTATCGTCTGGAGTTACTACTAAGAGACTCAAAGTGTAATAGTCTCTGTTTTCAAGTAATTCTTAACATTGATATTGTTAAAATATGTAAATAAAGTCGTCAAATTTAATTAAGTTAACAAAAGTCTTATATTTTACTTGTAAAAGTCAAATCATGAATAAATGAGTCATTAATGTCCCAATTCAAGAAATATCAAAAAAATGATAAAATATTTACATAAGTTTGATGTTTTTAAAGGATTTAGGATGTGTTGCAAAAAGGATCATCGAAATCCGACATCAAACGAAAGTTTATTGCTATTTTAAACATACTATTGGAAGTTTGTTGCTATTTTATGCAAAGAATGACACTTTAATTAGTGAAAATGCAACTTAGAAGTGAGAAATGTAATATTTTTATAGAAATAATGTTTTTAGATGTTTTTTATGTTTTGTGTAAGTTTCATAAAAAAACAGACTCCATTTGAAAGTTCATTGTCATAATATGCAAAATTTATATAAGTAGTTGCCTAGAACTGCTGAAAATGTTAATCACAGAAAGTTAATCATTCATTTTCAAGTCTGAGGGTTATTTATGATATTTTTGAAAGGTATGGATGTTAAGTTGTCAAATTGTTCTAACTTAAAGTTGGTCACTATCGGTAGCAATTGTAAATCAAGGGATAAATATGTTTTTAATGAGATTAACCCTCATTTTCAGCCTAAGGCTTTTGCAACTTACGGTTTCTTCTCTTCGTCATTTAAAACTTTCAATTTAAGAAAAATATGGCAAATTGGTGAACAAACACTGGAAATTAAGATCAATCAAGAATCATTCGTGAGTTCTTTAGTTAATTAGTTGATATTAAATTGTGAGTTTTAAGTTAATTTTTGTAAAGATGTTGTAGTTTCAACTGGAAAATGTTTTTTTAAGTATTCGAACTGTTTTGGTGAATTCTACAAATGTTTTGGTTGATTTCGTTGTTTTTCGTGGTAGTTTTAAATCGAGAAACAAAATCTGTGATATTTTAATCTTCACAACCAAATATATTAATAACTAAAATTTAAATTCTAACTTTTTTAAATTCCTTTCAATGACAAACGTCAAGAAAATGTAAAATATTTATCGCCGCCGCCGCTTTGCGCAGGTACATTACTAGTGTGTGTGTGTGTGTATATATATATATATATATATATATCTATGTGTGTGTATGCTTAAATACAATTAAGTGGCCATTGGCCAAACTTAATTGTCATTAAATAGTTACAAAATACATAGACATGATTCATGTCAAGACTTTTTAATTATAAGCTAGTTTTATTAATTTGTTACAGACTCTGTAATGTTAAATTACAGACACTTCGTTGCACACCAGACATTAATTAAAGTGTATAATCCGGTTATGAGTCAAAGCTAAGTGCCAGAGTCTATTAAAGCTTATTTAAAGTGTTAAAGACTTCAGAGATAATGTAAAGCTAAATTTGAATCATAGTAAAGCCTCAAAGCCATGATAGCTTATGTCAAAGTTAGTTATACAAAGCCAGAGCCAAAAGCAATATTAAAGTCTTGGTTATGCCGGTGCAAGCATAACCGTACTGTGAGTAAAAGTTTTTCATGTTTACATGTATTTTATGTAATTGAGACGTACTTTGATTCTATATGCTTTCTTTGACCCTCAATAGAGCTTATGTGAGTGAAGGTGAACACTGAGGTACAGGCGGTGCCCAGCTTAGCCAGATCTCACATTTGTTCCATTAATATTCATTATATACTGTTATTTGCCTATCTTTCAGCATAGTATTCAATAAGCCTTGTTTAAATGTTCGTTGTGCATTTCCTGAGCATTTTACATTATTACAAGCAAATCTGATACTTACCGCTATCCCAAGCATTTATGCGGGTAGCTAGCCCTGCATCACAGACTGATCATCTGAAGCGGTAACCCTAGTGGTAACATTTTCTTTTCAGCGTGCATTGTCTCAATTTGTGCAAGCATTACTCTGGTATAAGCAATTACTTTGATGCAAGCATTACTTTGTTGCAGCATTTATAGGCATATTTCTTTTAGCCACATATCATACATCTATCATGATTATCTGTTATCTCACGAAGCAATTAGCTTTTAGTTGCTACTCACAATTTTACAGGCAAAGGTAAAGAACAAGCTGGACCATCTGATTAGGTCTACTTTCTAATCAGCCCAGAGGACTTTAGCTCACTATTCAGCTTGTGGTATAGCTTTGTGATGCCTTGGGATCTGGGTAGCTGTTTTTATTATTCTTGTGATGTAATAGTAACTTAGTACTGTAACCTTGTAGCACGTGTAGTGCATGACTTATTGTAATACTTTATTTGGTTTTATGCAAGCTCTAGACTTAATATGATGATTATGGCAATTGTTATTTATTCCTGAGATTATGCAAGCATGATTAAAGCAATGATGTGACAGGATGGTATCAGAGCATTAGTATGAGGGATTCAAGTGTTAGCAATAACACTTGAACCCAAAATTTTAAGCAAAGATATTAGCTTCGAAATCTAGGCTTTAACTTGAACTGAGATAGGTTATGACTTTGATTTAGGAATTGGGCATATGAGTTAGAATAGGAGTATATTGATTCTTATGCAAGCACTATTTATTTTATTTCAGAATATGTCCGGATATGGTGAAGGAGTTGGAGGTGCACTCACTCCCGAACAGATCATGCAAATGATGCAAACTATGCTCAATGAAAACAATGAGCGTCAGGCTAAATTTTTGCAAGACCAATTTCGCGCTCGCGCTGAAGCCGAAACTAGGCGTAGAGAGGAGCGTAGGAAAAACAGCAAGAAGATATCGGACGTCGTAATGACGACACTGACGAGGAGGACATTCCTGTAGTTCCTCCTAAGGGCTGCAACTTCCGTTACTTCAATGCTTGCGGAGCTCAACCTTTCAAAGGAGCTGCTAATTCTATCAAGGCGCTCGAGTGGATTACTAGCATCAAGCTCATATTCCTTATTAGTGACTGTACTGAAGAGTCGAAGGCCAGCTTTGCTACTACATTATTCGAAGTTGGCGCTATCATATATTGGAGATCTCAGGAGAATATGCACGGTGCCAACTAGATTAAGTCTCTATCTTGGGATGACTTCAAAGTGATTTTCTTTCGCCAGTATTGCCCGGTTGATGACAAGAAGCGTCTGGAGAAGAAATTGATGTCTCTTACTCAAGGAACCAAATCGGTGACTGAGTATGAGATTGAATTTACTCGTCTTAGCCTGCTGTCTGACTACCAAGTTGCTACGGAGGAGCGAAAGATCATCCGCTTTCTAATGGGCCTGCATCCCGAATACCAGAAATTTATGAAGCATCAAAGGTACTCCAATTATGTTGAAGTTGTTGAAGCTGCTCGAATTCTCGAGCAATACTTTATCCGTGCTCTAGGAGTTCCTAATTCATCTTTTAATCCGACATGTCCATCAACGCCTAAGAAGTCACACACTGGAAGATATTCTGGATCTTCATCTAGATACTCTCAACCGCAGCCTCAGTCTCGACAGTTCAGTTCATCATCGACACTGAGAGCTCGATCTTATGCAGTACACTCTGAACCGAGGTAGTGTCGCCGCTGCCATAAGTCTCACACGGGGCGTTGCAATCCCAATGATGTGAGATGCTATGTATGTAATGAAATAGGGCATAGCAGTGATGAGTGTCCCAACAAAGTTGCCGTATGCAACAACTGTGTACGCCCTGGGCATCCCGAGCGACAGTTCACACATCCGTTCAGCCTAGTTTATCCGAATGCAGAGCATCATCCACGACTGCAACAGCAACAACCCCGACCTCAGTAACAACAACAACAACAAAGATAACATCAACCGGCCCGACATAGCACATCATGCGGGGGTTCCAATCGTCGTATGAGCCAGCATGAAGTCAGAACCGAGCATTTCAAATAACGGCTGAGCAAGCAAAAGAAATACCAGACGTGGTTTCTGGTATGTTTCTTGTTAACTTTGTATCTGCTAGAGTTATTTTCGATTCAGGAGCCAATCGTTCTTTCATATCGTGTTCATTTGCATCTAAGCTTGGGATTTCTCCTAGTACTCTACCTGTTATATTTGATATCAAAACGGATAGTGATGTATGTGTGTCTACTGATAAAATTTTCAGCGACTGTATTATTCTTCTCGACAATTGCACGTTCCAACTTGATCTTATCCCGATGGGCTTTCATGGGTTCGACATCATCGTGGGTATGGATTAGCTTGTTCACCATGATGCCAACATTATCTGTAAGAAGAAGTTGATAAAGCTCACTACTTCAAATGGCCGAAGTATCTGCATCTATGGCGACAGAAAGAAAGGTGACTTATGCCTGATCTCTATATTAAAAGCTAGGAAGCATACAACAAAAGGTTGTGCGTCTTATGTAGCATATACAATAGATGATAAATCCGAGAAGAAAGAATTAGCTGAGGTATCGATAGCCTCAGAATTTCCTGATGTTTTTCCCGAGGACATCTCTAGCCTCCCACCAGATCATCAGGTGGAGTTCAGAATTCACCTGGTGCCAGGTGCGACACCAATTGCTTGAGCCCCTTATAGACTTGCACCTGCTGAGATGCAAGAAATGATGAAGCATTTGCAAGAGCTGCTTGACAAGGGGTTCATACAACCAAGTTCATCTCCGTGGGGAGCTCCTGTTCTGTCCGTTAAGAAGAAAGATGGGACTCTCCGGATGTGCATTGATTATAGGGAGTTGAACAAGGTAACAATTAAGAATAAGTACCCGTTACTCAGTATAGACAATCTTTTCGACCAGCTTCAGGGAGCCAGCTATTTCTCAAAGAACGATCTCAGATCTAGGTACGATCAGCTTAAAGTACGAGAAAATGATGTTTCCAATAAACCTTTCCGTACCAGATACGGGCATTACGAGTTCCTTGTTAAGCCCTTTGGCCTTACAAACGCGCCTACGACATTCATGGATCTCATGAACCGTGTTTGTAGGTCAATGCTCGATAAATCAGTTATCGTCTTCATTGACGATATTCTCATCTACTCCAAAACGGAAGTCGAGCATGTTGTGCAACTTAGGGAATTGCTAGAGTTGCTGCACAAGGAGCGACTCTATGCCAAATTCTCTAAATGTGAATTCTGGTTACGACATGTGCTCACAAAAACTTGATTGATTTATTAAGCTTATCTTTCTATACATTTCTTGCTCAATGATAACTTGTTAATCTTGTATCTTATTAGATACAATTTCTTGGACACGTGATATCTGGTGATGTGACACCCTTGCCACAATAACCACAATCACAACACCTCAGGATTAATCACCACACATAATACATTAGATAATGATCTGAATACTTAGTACAATAAAGAAAATTTTAAATACATAATTAAAGTACAAGTGTCAACCACTCTACGGTGCTACAAGGTTCCAGTCTAAGTCTACATACTCAATACATTATTAAAACATCCAAAATATAACAACACATGATCCCATGATTTCAGTTACCGATTGAGTGGTAGTGGTCCTCAAAAGACTTCAATAACGACCTAGCTAGACGGTTCGGCAGCGGATTTTCCTTTTCCTGTAAAAATGTGAGCAACTATGGGGTAAGCAAAGCTTAGTGAGTATAGAGATTATACATTCTACAGATATTTATACAACAAATAAGAGTAACATTGACGACACATGCCATATACTCTCTTCGTATACGAAGTACGGAAACGAGACGCAGCTCCATCGTGCCATTGCACGTAAGCACACATTCAATTGAGGCAATAATTACCATCGGGGATGCTACACCTACCCATCGGGACCTCGGAGGGTCATATAGCCACGGTAGCATCGATTTACCAATTATGGCTCGCAAGCCCATCAGATGATGCACAACAAAGAATACGAACATGCAACAAGGAACAATGTGCATCAACACAAACGCTAGTTAGTAGAATGCCAAATGAAATGAATCAACATGCCTCAATGAATAACAGCTAACAATAAATAAAAGTAGACATGTACAATCCTAACTACTCACAGTGGGTGCGTTATATAACTTTAGTTATTATTATTTCTTCTCGGGCTTTCAACCGGATTCACAAAGTACCCCACTGTGGGTTTAAACAACACCACAAGGGACCTGTTAAGTCAGTGTAATAGAATGTCAGGATCTAAAAGTAATTAACCAAGACTAACTGATTTGAATTTATCAGAGTATAAATCAATAATCTTGCTTTGAATCAAAGTTTAATTAAGAAGTTTGCGGAATAACACTTAATTATTTTAACAAAAGCTTTCAGAATCAATAGCAGATAAACACAAGAAATAATCAAGACTGCTTGTATTGCTTATTTAAATAATTACAATCACCTCTAATCTGTTTGATTAGACGAAGAACACAAATTGTTCTTAGGATTTTACAACCTTAGAGGCTTATGAAAACTTAAACAAAAAGAAATTACAAACTTGAATATGCAGAAAACTCCTATACAATAGAAAGACCTATTCTATGTATTTATATTGCTTCTTGATTTGTTTCCTTGAAGGACTATGACTTCTCTGATAGTAGATATGCTGGAATCTTCGTGTAGATATCTTTTCTTGAAAATCAACACTTTCTGTTTATGAAACTGTTGAGCAGCTTGAATCACTTGACAGCTTGAACAGAGTAGCTCGAGTTGATTTACTCTGGCAGCTTGAACTTTTACACTGGCAGCTCGAGTTTCTTCAACTAACAGCATGAACTTTGCATTTACATATAAATTCTACTAACAGTTTGAGAAGATTAACTAACAGCTTGAACTTACTTAGACTATTTCCCAACAATCTCCCCCTAACTTAAATTCTTTACACAAGACTTTAAGTTATATACAAAAATGGAAATGAATAAGTAAACTGTTATTTACAAACCAAGGCTTTCAAAAACTTATAACTGTGCAAGTTTCTGATTTACAGCCTTCAAAAATTCTTTCTTCATCTCATCTCTATCACAAGATATCCTAACAGATTTCATCTGGAGTAGCATTTCCTTTGGTAGATCATAGAATTCAAGATTAAAGAACATACCAGATCCATCTGAAAATTTGATTCTGTAAGTCATTGATTTGACAAACAGATCAACTTGCTTGATCTTCGTTCCCTTCTTGTTGGCATCCTCTATATCTTTTCTTATAGACTCAGGGTCAACAATGGACTTCAGATCTTTGATGACTTGTTTCACTTATGGTAGAGCAGATCTTACTTGTGTTATAGACCCAATATTGTGCATCTTTGTTAGCTCATCTCTGGTCAACTTTTGAACCATATGCAAGAATGTGTCATATTCTTTTTCTGGACCAGATTCCCTTCTCACTACAAACTGAACTCTTAAGTCAATATTGTCCAGTGGCTTAGCGTACCAGTAGTTGATAAGAGGCTTTGTAAAGTCATGCTGGTCAATCAATTTCTCTATCTCCATTGCCTTTTGCAGTTGTTGCTCAAACAACACCTTTTTAACTTGATGCAGCTTTGCTTGTGATAATGACTCAGATGCAGGAATGGAAGCAACAGCTTGATCAGAAGGAGCAGGTGCACTGATAGCAGCTTGAACATGACTTGTACCGGTTTGAACTGGTTCTTGTGATGGTTGGACTTCTTGGGAGACTTCTGTTTTCTTTCTTTTGTCCATTTCTTTGTCATGGATCTCTTGCAGCCTTTTAGTGGTCATGGACTGAGCCATCTTCTTTGGAATGCCAGCTGCAAAGGCAAAATTGATCAGAAATCTTCTATGCTCAGCCTTAGAGTGCCATGTTGGCAGCTTCCTCTTCTTTTCTCCTTGTTTGACCACAAACCCCTTTAGGTAATCACCTAAGGTTTCATCATCGTCCATTGGGGGCTGGGTTTGCTGGTCTAACTCTTGATCCTGTTCTTCTGCTAACTTTCTGGCAATTTCAGCATCAAAGGCAATCTGGGCTTCTTTGGAAGTAAATTTGTGCTTTGGAGACTCAATAAGAATGCCCTTGCCCTTATCTTTTATAGCAGAAGTTGTAGCTTGGACTGTACTGGTTGGAGCTTGGACACCTTCTCTTATAACAACTCCAGTTGCTTTTGAAGAAGCAACTTGAGTTTCTAGGCTAACAGCTTGAGAAGCTGTTGGGACTGTTAGCCTAGATGGTGGAACTGTTGAGGCTACTTGGACTGATGCTGTTGGAGCTGCTTAGACTGCTTTAGGAAACTCCTGATTCTCCCCTTTTTTGGAAGCATTGGTTTGGTCAGGAGGACCTACAACCTTTGCCACTTGGGTTTGAATCAACCGCTCTAATTGAATGATCTTATTTCCACAAAGGGTAAACCCCTTATGGAGATAATCCATTCTCTGATTTTGAGCCACTTCTGCTTGCTTTAGTGCTATAATCTATGCACCTTGTGCAGCAATGATGGACTTTTGGTATTCCAACATAGCTACAACAGGTTTCATCTTAGGATCCGTCAAAAGCATAAGTTGCAGACTAGCCTCAAGATCAGAAAACACCTGTGGTGCTTGTGATCTATAACTGGCATGATAACCAGAGGTGGAAACATCTGGGCCCCTCTGTTCTTGGTTCTGGGGACTTCCAGCTTGTGTTTGCACACTTGCTGTTGCCATGGGTGTGGTCTTAATGATGTTGGCACTGTCCTGTGCCTCTTATGCAGAGACAGCAGTAGTGCCAGCCACAGAACCCATATGAACAATCTCTAGAGAGATGTTCACCTCCTGAGTGAGGATGGGAGTGTCCTCAATGTGTACCTTTTGTATATTCTGTGCAGAAGTGTCCTTCTGCACAGGGTTATATGGCTCTTGTCTGAGGGCTGAGGAGGAAGGAGCTCCTGGTCCTCTTTTCCTTTTATATAGAAATTTTAGTGGGGCTGGGGGCTGTACAATAGGATCCGAAAGAATTTGTGTATCATGAGGAGTGGGTTGGGGTCCTGGGGGTGTAGCAGTAATGATAGACTGAGCCTGCTCAGGACCCTCTCCTCTGTTTCTTGAAATGATGATCATCACTGCAGAAGGCAATGGAACATCTACACTCAAAAAGTTGGCACTTTGTTTCAAAAGTCTTTTGATGGAAGATAGTGAGTGCCTATGGGAAACATGTATCCTCTTATGTATATGAGAAGTAGTGCAAGTGTGTGCAATTATTTCTGCCAAAAATCTAGGGTACATTAAAAACTTCCCATTCTTTAGGGAATGATGCCGTAACATCCCCTGAAAAATCATATTTGAAAAATTGAACTGTTGGCCCGTTGAAAAGCACACTAAGGCAGTGGCAATATTGGAGGAAAATTCTGACCAACCAGTTCTTTTGGGACTCATACACTGCTGAATGATATGTACAAGATATTGCCACTTAGGTGAAAAATGTGCTTTCAAGAAAGTAAATGAATCAGGAGGACCCCTATATCCAATATTGTAAAGACCAGTATGTAAAGCATCAAGGGTTAGGTCTGTTATACCTGTGGCATCTTGAAGATGCAAATGGTGTCGAATGGATTCCTCAGTGATGGTGATGGGAATGCCATCAATTTTGGATAGTATAGAAGGAACTCCATTGATGGTTTGGACAGAGGCACGGTTCCAGAACTGTTCGATATGGGAGATGTATATGGTGGGATTGATATTGAGGGCATGGTGGATATGGGAGTGTCTTAGGAAATCCATCATGTCATGGAACGGCTGAAGTTCAGAGTGCTTTAGAGAGTATGGTAGGCAGTTGTGTTCTTTGACAAACTCCATTGAAGATTGAACGGAGGTTTTAGGGTTGCAAAGAAGAGTGTGTGAATCGTTCAGAGAGAAAAGAAAGGCCGTGGTATGAAGTTGTGTAACTGGTAGTTACAACTGAATGAAATTGGGACCTTTAAAGGTTTTGAAAAAGGTTGGGTCCCGCGTACACACATTTAAAAATTACCTAAATACCCTGCACACTTTGACAGATCAAGTGAATAACTAACAGTCCGAGAAAATGAACTAGCAGCTTGAGAACATACTCAAGCTGTTAGTTAAAACTTAGGAATCTTTTAATGAAACAGTGACTCCCCCTTAAATAAGCATATAAAGTTGATAATAATGAAGACAAGTTAATCCATGTTTACCATACCAATGTTTGATACTAGGAAAGAGAACCTTCCTACATCAAAAGGTTTTGTAAATACATCAGCTAACTGATCATCAGTATGTATTTTGGTAACTTGTATTAATTTCTTCTCATTACAATCCCTTATAAAGTGAAATCTGATTTCTATATGCTTGGTTTTTGGAAATTTCACTGGGTTTTGCACAATGCTGATTGCACTTGAATTGTCAATATAAATAGGAGTGGATAAGAAGTTCATACCATAGTCTCTCAGTTGATTTTGAATCCACATTACCTGTGAGCAGCCGCTTGCAGCTGCTACATATTCTGCTTCAGTGGATGATGTGGAAACAGTTGTCTGCTTTTTGCATTGCCAAGAGACCAGTCTTGCTCCTAAGTATTGACATCCACCAGTTGTGGATTTTCTGTCAATGTTGCATCCACCATAATCACTGTCAGAGTAGGCTGTTAATGTAAGAGGAGAGTCTTTAGGATACCAGAGGCCTAAATGAGGTTGGCCTTTTAGATATCTAAAGATTCTCTTAACAGCAACCAAATAAGAATCCTTTGGAGAGCATTGAAACCTAGCACGCACACAGACAGCAAACATAATATCAGGTCCAGAAGATGTTAGATACATAAGTGATCCTATTAGAGATCTGTATAAATGAATGTCCACATCTATGCCATCTTTGTCTGTATGGAGCTGTTTGTGAGGATCCATTGGAGTACTTGCAACTTTGGTGTCTTGATACCCAAACTATTCCAGTATGTCTTTAACATACTTTGATTGACTTATGAAGAGACCAGCGGGTTTCTGCTTGACCTGCAATCCTAGAAAGAAAGTGAGTTCTCCCATTGAACTCATTTGGAACTTTTTGTGCATTAAAGCTTCAAACTCTTTGCACAAACAATCATTTGTTGAGCCAAAGATGATGTCATCAATATAGATTTGGACAAGCAGAATCTCAGCTTTGATGGACTTAGTGAAAAGTGTTTTGTCCAGAGTGCCTCTCTTGAACCCATTTTGTAGAAGGTATGATAACAGAGTGTCATACCATGCTCTTGGGGCTTGATGGAGACCATAGAGAGCCTTGTCTAATTTGTAGACCCTGTCTGGATACTTGAAGTCCTCAAAACAAGGAGGTTGATATACATAGACCTCTTCTTCAATTGTTCCATATAAAAAAGCAGACTTCACATCCATTTGATACACTTTAAAACCTTTGAAGCTTGCATAGGCCAAGAATAGTTTAATGGCTTCAATTTTTGCCACTGGAGCAAATACATCATCATAATCTATGCCTTCTTCTTGAGTGTACCCTTGTGCTACTAGCCTTGCTTTATTCTTGATGACTATCCCTCTCTCATCTTTCTTGTTTCTGAATACCCATCTTGTACCAATGGCTCTCTTTCCTTTAGGAAGATCAACCAGTGTCCATACATTCTGAATCTTGAACTGTAGAAGCTCTTCTTGCATTGCTTCAATCCAGGATGAATCTTTCAATGCTTCTGATGCCTTTTTAGGTTCTAGTTGAGACATGAAACAGGCATGTTCAAAGGCAGCTAGACTGAATTCAGGAACTGCTTGTTCAGCAGCAGCAGTCTCATTGTGAACCATCTTCCTTGTTTGTACAGGAGTACTTGGATCACCCAGTATTTGATTGAGAGGATGATACTTGTGAACTCTGAGTGTAGGCTCTCTCTCTGTTGGAAAAGAAGATCCAAGATTTGTATCATCTCTATCAGGACCAGTGAATGGTTCAGCTTCTGGAACAGCTTGACTTGAATCTGGGACTGTTTCCCTTTGGGGTGGAGCTGTTCTCTTAGGACTTGGGAGTGGCACTTCAGTGTCTGGATTTGTATCATGTTGAGCATTCAGGACCCCTGGAGGATCACAAGACAGAAGTGGTATAGTGGTGTATTCATCCCAATTGGTTGGATCTGCAGCAGTTTGAAACTTTGTGCCAACAGCTTGAGAATTTGTATTGGCAGCATGAGAGTTTGTGTTGGCAGCTTCAGACCTGTTTACATCAGTTTCTGCAGTATACTCAACAAAGCTCAGAGAATTTGTTAGTGAATCTAAATCAAACAACCAATCAGGACCAGTGCCTTTGACATTTGCAGTATTTTCATTAAATTCAACATTGGCACTTTCTTCAATGGTTTTAGACACACTGTTATATACTCTATAGGCTTTGCTTTGATTTGAGTATCCTACAAAAAATCCTTCTTCAGCCTTACTTTCAAACTTCCCTAAGTGAGTCTTAGTATGAAGAATAGTACATGGACATCCAAAAGGCTTGAGGAAAGCTATTAGGGGAATTCTGTTGTGGAATAACTCATAGGGAGTTTTTCCTTGGGATTGAACAACTTGAACCCTATTCAGAACATAACAGGCTGTATTGACAGCTGCTGCCCAGAAAGTCATTGGCAGTTTTGAATCAGCTAACATTGTTCTAGCAGCCTCAATTAATGTTCTGTTCTTTCTTTCAGCTACACCATTTTGCTGTGGTGTTCTTGGTGCACTATATTGTCTAGCAATACCTTTGGACTCACAAAAACTGTTTAGAGTGTGATTTTTAAATTCAGTTCCATTGTCTGATCTTATCACCTTAACTTTTGAGTTGGATTGGTTTTCTATCTTAAGAATAAATGACTTAACTAGCTCAGCAGTTTCATCTTTAGACCTAAGAAAGTAAACCCAAGTAAATCTGGTGAAATTATCAACAATAACTAAACAGTAAGCCCTTTTATTCAAACTCAAAACAGATGTTGGACCAAATAGATCCATATGAATCAGCTGAAGAGCAGATGAGATTGAATTTACTTTTTTGGCCTTATGAGAAGTTTTGTGTTGCTTGCCTTTAAGACAAGCTACACAATGATCATCACATATGAACTCCTTTTGTGGTAGGCCTCTTACCAGATTCTTTCTGACTAAAACATTCATGGACTTGAAGTTCATGTGACACGTCCTTCTATGCCAAAGAGCAGACTCATTTGATGATGCTTTGGATATCAAACAGCTTAAAGTATTTGATTTGGATAAAAGATCTGTGTCCAAACAGTAGACATTGTCCTTTCTTGGTGTTCTCAGTAAAACAAAATTTTCAGGAATTTTGAAATCTTTTGAAAGGACAATGCACTCAGAATCTGTAAACAAAACAATGTTTTGTTTGTCACAAATTTGAGAGACACTTAATAAATTATACTTAAGCTGTTCAACATACAAAACATCATGGAAAATCATGTTGTCTGCATTAACAGTACCTTTACCTGTAACCTTACCTCCTTTTGAGTTGCCTCCAAATGCAACAAATCCTCCATCAAAGCCTTTGAAATTTGACAAGCACTCAGAATTGCGTCTCATGTGCCTAGAGCATCCACTGTCCAAATGCCATCTTGTTTTATGAGGTGACCTGTGGTTGCCCTGCACAAATAAAAGCTTAGTCAGTAGTGGAGTAAACCCAAACCAAATTGGTTTTGGGTTGGCCTTGTGCATTGACATAACTAAATACTGTCTTTGACTTCTTATATTTAGTGAGATCTACTGATGGAGTCTTTGGAGAGTATTTAATGATTATATGAGGTATCCAGGTATTTTGATCATCTTTTCTTCTAACAGTCTCAGATGATTCACTAACAGTTCCAGATTGATGCTTAGCAGCTTGATCTGTGTTTTTAGTGCTAACAGCTTCAGTATTTGCACTAACAGCTTCAGAATTTGGCTTAGCAGTCTGATCTTTTGCATCAGCAGTTTGATCTGAAGATTTGTCCTTGACACACCATATTTGTTTAAAGCTTAATTTAGGCTTTGCCAAAACTTGTTTCTGGTGTGTGGACTGTTTTTTATTAACTATTGAAAGCCTGTGATCAACTGTTTTCTTTGGAACTGGTGTAGCAGAAGGTTTGACCTTTGAATTTTTTGCCTGAGTAGGACTTGATTTTTTTTGATTTACAATCTGTTTTGCAACAGCTGGTTTATAAAAACAATCCTTGGCCAAGTGATTCTTCCAGCCACAGTGAAAACACCTTTTGACTATTTGAATTGGAGAACCATATTTATCTGACAATTTCTGGTTCTTGTTACTCTGATTTCCCCTTACCTGCTGTTGTTTGGGAAACTTTTGAACACCATGCTTATGGCATGTGCAGACAGGAACATTTTCACCCTTTTTATTATTCTTTGAAGAAGATGCAGTGTTACAGTTAGAATGTACAGAAACTTGTGGAGCAGCATTGCATACACTTATCTTCTCTTTTCCTTTCTTACTGGGGGCTTGGATCTCTATGGGTGCACTCATTGTTTTGTGTTCCTTCTCAACTGCTGTGCACTCATACTCTATATTTTGAATCTGATCTTCTTTAGATTCAGGGCTGGTATCAAGGATAGGATCTACAGTAGTCATAGACTCATCTAATGGTTCATAGACAAGTCTATCAGCAACTTCACTCATTGGATGAATGTATTTGTTGTTGTATGGGGGTGGAGTAGCCCTGTAGCCTATGCCTTCTTTGGGATTAACCTGAGATTTTACCCTATCTTTAAATTGGACTTCCATTAGGTGTTCCAGCTTTTGATTAGCCAATTTGAAGTTACCTAGATCTATATTGACAGATTCTAGTTTCTTATTAGCCTCTAACACCTTTTGTTCAGTCTCTTCTACCTTTTTATTCAGGGATTCTATTTTCTTATTTAGCTCCTTTTTCTCCCACTCATGATATGTTCTATCATGTCCCATTTGAATCTCATTATCCTTATAGTCATTGATCTGTTTTTCAAGATCTTCTATGGCTTGCATATATTCATATCCCCTTTCTTCCATCTTAGCTAGAGTTTTGCACATGCTCTCATTATGGTCTCTGTACTTTTTAACCATATTTTTGCATGATTGAGAGTAGAGTTTAGAATTTACCTCAGATGGTAGTTTAGTGGAGGAGACATTTGATGTTTCTGCCATTAGAGCTTGATTTTGAAACTCTTCCTCTGTCTGATCACTCCAGTCAAACACATTGTCTTCTTGAGAGACAAGTGCTGTTGATGATGATGTCTGATTGGGCTGTGGAGTCCTTGATGACTGTTGACCTTGAGATCTACATTCTCTGGCAAAGTGACCAAGCTTATGACATTTATAGCACTCAACTTTTGACTTATCAAAAGCTGGTTTGCCTTCTGTTCTGGCTTGAAAGTTGGTCCTTCCAGTTCTTTTAAGAAACCTTTTGGCCCTCATGGTCAGCATTGCATGTTGCCACTTTAATTCCATCTCTTCAAGATCATCTGGATGAATTTGTTCTAAATCTTCAGCATTTAGAGCAAACAGTCCATCATTGGAGTGTCTTTTGTACAGATCATCCAGTTCTATCTCATCAAGAGTGTCTTTTGTTCTCCATTGTGCAGCATAAACTGTCCTTTCTTCTCCAAGATATCTGAGAAACTTTCTGTTGACTTCATCTTGATCCAGGCTGACTTTTGCACTTTCCAGTTCACTTATCAGTTTGTTGAACCTGTCAAAGATTTGAGTAAGATTTTCATTCTTGCCACCAGAAAAGTTCTCATACTGCTGTTTCAAAAGATCCTTTTGATTTCTCTTGGTACTGGCATTACCAGCAAATCTTTTCTCTAAAGCATTCCAAAGAGAATGAACAGTATTGTAGGTCCCGAAAGGTTCCCAAAGTATATAGTAATAAACTGTAGAGGGGGGGTGAATACAGTGTTTAAAAACTACACACTCTTTTTCTCAATGTTTGTATGTATTATCAACAAATGTTAATTACAAACAAGCTTGACTGCGGAATTGTTCAAGCTGAGATGACAGAATACAACAGTATGGTTTCTAGTCTAAGACACACTCACACTAGATTACAATGAACACACTCACTAAGATGCACTCACTGTATTTTACAAGACTTTAAGGAACATCTTTGGTAAACAGCTTAGACACACAGAAGCTTGTTTACAGAAGATTTGCAAGCATGAATATCACACTTGCACGTTCACTCTTGGTTTAAGCACTTAGCTTTCTTCACATTCTTTCTGACCTTAGAAGCTTCCTTTTATACTCACACAGAGGATCTAAGAGAAACATCTTCATTGGACAGAACGAAAAAGTAGAAGTCTTGTTTGAAAAGACAATAGAGCTTTTCTGCACTTTTCTGAAAAGCAGACGTGCAAATCTTTTGTCTTTTTACTTTCTACTGTTGCATTGCCTTTAACCATTTTAGGAATGTCAACTTTGCGTTTTTCTCCCTTGTAAAGGCCTATTTTGATATAAGAAAAAGGTCTGTCACCCTTTTTCAAATATCCGTTTGTCTTCATGTGACAGAACAGCTTGGGCAGGCTGAGCGGTTCTGCTTTCCACTTTGTCTTCGACTTGTAAACTGATCTTGTAGTCAAAAACAATACATGATGACTTGGAAACTAATTCCATAAGGTGTTTAGCCTGTTCACAAAGAACAGGTTCTGTTCACAAAGAACAGAACACCTTAAAAATGCCCAAGCTGCTCAACAGTGTAGAGCAGCGTAGACAGTTTATGTCCAGCCTGATCAGCAGACTGAGCAGCTTGGACAAACTGTCTTGGTTGCAACACATGCAACGATCAGAACAGCTTTAGACTGATATTGCAAATCATTTTCAGGTTTCAATAAGGCATAAAACAGGCCTTAAATTCAACCTTCAAATGCATCAACAGGTTTGATTATAAAATCTCCCCCTCAGATGTAGAGCAGGTTTGACTGAGGCCTTTTTGTGCCTAACAATCTCCCCCTATTTGCAATAACCAGATCAAGCTGGTCCTGTCAAAAATCACTATATATTTTTACAGTACATTTGCTGAAATAAAATTACAACATTATAGTAAAGTAAAAGATCAGTTTATATATACACTGATTCTTGACTAACCTAGAACAACATATGTTCTTACAAAAATACAACTAATGTACTAATGTATTTTACAACTAATGTAAAAATAAAAAAATTACAACTAATGTAATTGTGTACAACTAATGTACAGAATGTACAACTAATGTACAAGATTTGGACTGTTTGAGACGGGAGCAGATAATGGCAAGCCTGTCCAACTGATGGACAGCTTCCATTCTTCACCTACCCAGATGGCAGGTGGACTTCATTCGACAGGGGGTGGCATCCCTTCTTTGAATCTTTTTAAAAGTTCTTCCCTTGTTTCTTCATGTTCTTCAAGTTCAGCTGTAAGAAACATAAAGTTAGAACTTTTGAGCTCACCTCTGTCATAAAATCCTTTCAGCTCTTCCCAGACAGCTGCTCTCCATTGGCTGGACTGACTGAAGGAGGTGGCAATTCTGAAGGCTGCAAGCTGCTTAAGACCAACTTTGTGTAGGTCAGAAGCTCTTTGAAAACATTTCTTCTGAGATAAGGGATCCACAAAAAATGCCCCTAACTCAGGCTCTTCAATCACTTTGCCATCTTCAAATTCAACTCCTTCAGGCAGGCTGTGGTCACCTCCTTTAATTTCCACAGCATAATCTCCTTGTTCAATCATCATAAGGAGTTCTTCCAGCTCTGAATCTCTCTTTTTCCTTCTGGCCTTGATTTTAGGGGATATCACAGAGACACCCTCTTTGACTTCTTTAGGGATCAGGCCCAACTCACTCACTCTCTCCATCAGCTTCTTTATGTATGCCCTGATAGTCTTAGCCGTTTCTGACTTAGACTGGCTCAGGGCAACTGCCAGTTCCACCCATTCCCTGTACCCCATTTGAGCCACATCAGCGTGATCATATGATTCCAATTCAGGGCCTGTTGCACCCATCCTTGTGATCTGAAGTTTCCACTGAGTGCCTTTTCTTGATATGGGAACAGCTTTGACAATTCCTTCCTTGGCCAGCCTTCTAGTAGCAACATCATGAAATTTCTTTTTGGCCAAGTTGTCAAAATGGAATTTGGCTCTGGCAGAAGGTACTGTTGATTTGGTCACTGAGACCTGAGTACCTTTTTCCACTTCCTTCCCTTTTTCTCCTGCTGATTGCTTGGCAGCTTCCATTATTTTCTTTTGCACCTCCAAGGTAAACATTTTTATTTTCTTTGCTTCTTGGAGGGCAAGAGACTTAGCAGCTTTGGCAGATTGTTCTTCTTTTCTTAACTCTTCCAGAGCCTTAAGTTGTTCTTCCCTAAACTCAAAGTATTTGTGCATAGGGAGGCCCATCTCTTTGGCTCTGGCTTTGTGAAACTGAGTTTCTGCCTGTTTCTGCTCAATAGGATCCACCGCTGCCTTTTCCTTTCCTTTAGCTGCTGCTTTAGGGACAGCAGCTTCAGGAATACTTTCTTCTTCTTCTTCTTCTTCTTTTTCCTCTGAAAGAATAAGGTGCCTCCTTTTGCTGCTAGGCCTGTCCTCAGGAATGACTTCCTCCCCCTTAGACTGAGCAGGGTTTGGAGAGCCAGCCTGAGTAGGCATAGCAGCTTGGGAAGCACCTTCAGCTGCCCCTGTTTCTGCTGGTTGATCAGTTTGGGTTGCAGACACTGGTATCTCCTTAGGAGAAGGAATCTTCTCCCCCTTAGACTTAGTCTTCGAGGCAGATGATTTCTCCCCCTTTGAAGGAGATGATGCAGCGACTTCAACCCCTGGTCTGCCTGAAGACACAAAGTCAGCAGGCTTGCCAGCAGGTTTGGGAGGTTTAGGACCAACAAGGCTGTTCACTAAGTAAGCCAAGTTGTCCTTCACCTCACCAAGCTGGGACAGACAGTTTTGAAGAGAAGAAGAATGGGAATCAGCAAAAGTGGTCAGCTTAACAATGTTGTCTCTATCAGAAGCTGTGAACAACAAACTTTGGAGCTGTGCAAGATGTTCAAGAGAATCTTGCACATCAGCAAGGTTTGATGACACAGAATTTGATAGAGAAACTATAAGAGTGTTCAGGCTGGCCAATGTGGAAGGAATGGTAGTATTACAGGAAGTGAGGAGAGAGGACAGCTGTTGAGAAATAGCTGTCATAGAGGACACAGAGTCCT
Organism: Centrapalus pauciflorus; assembly: GCA_020465985.1. Classification (NCBI taxonomy): domain Eukaryota; kingdom Viridiplantae; phylum Streptophyta; class Magnoliopsida; order Asterales; family Asteraceae; genus Centrapalus; species Centrapalus pauciflorus. The sequence continues at coordinate 44,694 of JAANYP010001389.1, read as the reverse complement.
GTTGTGAGGAGAGGATAGAGGAAAGCGAGTTGGTTACATTTTGCAGCTGTGCAGTGAGTGCAAGCAGCTGTGGAGAGTGGTCAGCTTGTGGAGTAACTGGGAAGGATTCTTTAAACGTATCAAAGAATCCTTTGAGCTGCTCAGACACAGAGTCTGAGATTATGGATGGTAGGGAGTGCATGGTATGTTCCAAAGAACCAACTTTGTTGGTCAGCAATGAAAGCTGATCCTTCAACGGCAGGTCTTTGGGAGATGGTGGTGTATGGGTGGACTGTTTGGAGTGAGTAGATGGAGAAGATGATGATGAGGCTGGTGTTTGAGGATGAGAGGGAGAAGGAAGAGAAACTTTGGACAATAGTTCCATAGCCTGGGCAAAAGTAAGGTGGCCCAGGTTAGAGGGATCAAGGGGTCCTTCAGCAGCGGCTGTAGCTGCATCATTAGGAGAAGGAGATGATGTTTGGGGCCTCTCAGATGCTGCTTGTGTTGCAGCACCCTCATGAAGACCAGTGGTGGTTCCCTCTGCAGTGCCTTGGTCTAAAGGCACCTCATCATGGGGAGATGGGATATGCATTTCAACATCAGCAGTGGTGAAACCTGCTGATGGAATTTGCATCGAGGGATCAGCCTCACCAGAGGGATGGTATGATCCCTGAGGTTCATCAGCTTGTGTTGTTGGTCCCTCAGCAGCTGTTTGGTGTTGAACAGCTGAATCATGGGGAACAGAAGTTTGAGGTTGAGCTGCTGATTGGTCTATATCAGCAGCGTGGGCACCTCGTGCAGACTCAGGGTGTAAGGAGATATGAGTGGGTGACAGTGTGGACTCAGTGTGGAGTGGAGAGGGCTCCTGTCTTTCAATATCCTCAGCCTGTTGGGAGGCTGGGATAGTTGATGTGGGTATCTCCATTTGTATAACTGGTTCCTGTTGGGAGGAACCAGAGGGTCTAGGCTGACTCAAGGGTGACTCAGGCTGGAGTGAAGCAGGCTCCAAATGAGCTGAACCTTCTCCCAACATAGGAGAGGCAGCTTGGGTTGCTTCTTTTACAACTGAACCCTGTTGAGAGGGAACAGAGGAGACTGTTTTCTGGGCTGGTTTCTTTTTGGCTAATGATTTTCTTTGATAACGGATGGATGAAGTGGGTGATTGTGGAGAGGAGAGGGGATCTGTTTGGACTGGATGGGAGACTGGGTCAGGAACAGTTGGGCTGGACTGTTCCATAGTCTCTTGTGCCACAGAGGCACCAGCCACAAAGGCTTCAGGCTCAACAAATGAGCCAGGGTGAGGAATCTGCTCTTCCTCAGCCACAGAGGCTAAGGGAGCAGACTCAGCTGGAGCTGTTTTGGCCTTCTTTTTAGCAGGCCCAGCTTCAGCTGCCAAGGTCCTTTTTACCAACTTAGACCTGGCTTTGGATTTTCCACCGGGAGCAGCAGTGACTGGATCCACCCTCACAGCAGAGGGTCCTTCCACTAAACCCAACAGCCTCCTCATTGGTGTTGAGAGAGGAGGCTCATTTTCAAGTACAGGAGTATGAAACACCCTATTCCCTATCACAGGGAATGCAGCAGTTTTAAGTAGGGGTTGAGAGTGATATAGATGCTCACCACATACATGGCAGAAGATGAGACTCAGGAACCTGGGATATCTGACAGCTGCTGGTCTTGTCTCTTGTTGTACCAGGTTTCTCATGTTCAAGAAGATCCATTTGGCCATGTCAAGTGTAGTCCCATCCACCAGCTGAAGGACTATCGGCACTTCATCTCTACTAAGTTGGTCAAAGGAACCAACCTTGCTGCTGAATGACATTGCCACAGAGGCAAATAGGAAATTATATGTAGGTGATAACTCCTTCCTGTACAGAGTAGCTCCAACCTTGGGTTCTGCCACACCACAGAAGCGTAGCAGATTGCCCATTTGATCATTTTCAGGCTGAGGGAGATCATAGTTCTCAGCCACTGGAAGATGAAGAACTTCCCTCAAAAGATCGACTGTAATCTCAATGGTTTGAGTCCCATTGAGAATAGTACCTCTGATAACCTTAGTGTTTGGATTGTAGGAGCAGGTGTACCAGAACTCGTATACCATCTCCTGGTACAGGACACCAGGAGATGCAGTCAGGGCATAGTTCAACGGATGAACTTGCAGGAATTCCACCATTTGATCGTAACCCTTCCCCACATAGTTTTTGGGGATTGTGAGGTTTGCTATGTAGTTGGTGGGTTTCAGGGTCAGCATCGTGGTGACAGAAGGATGTTTAAAAACATCCTCACCAACGAAAACTGGCAGAAAGGGATTGGGTCTGTGAGCCATTTGAGAAATTTGAAGGTTTGAGGAAGCAAAAGACACTTAGTCGATTTTAGGGTTCTAGAGAATTTCTGGGAATGATGAGGAAGACGAAGATGAAACAGTATGGTGGTATTTATAGGATTTTGAATGGTCGTGTGTATGAGAGAGAAAAGATTTGGGCGGTTTGATTTGAAATGTTTGTTCACGGAAAACGGAACGGTTGTCCATGTCAGAAACATTGTCAGACCACTTGACCTTTTTGATCACTAACACACGTAACATACATTATCCGCAGTAATTAAGTTAAATAAAACATAATTTAAGAAACTTAATTATGAAGAAAGGTAATTAAACTGTTGGTCTACGCTGATGGTCAAACCTGTGATGATCAGGGTCAACAAGTTTCTCAGTCTTCAAGCTGTTCTTCCTTCAAACTGTTCCTTCAGCCTGCTCTCCTTTGTGAGAACAGGTTGAGTTCAATAGATGAACAGGTTACAGTGTGAAGAAGTGAACAGGTTGAAGACTGAACCATCAGAGCAGGCTGGACGAATAAACAGGTTAAACTGTTTTTGTTCAGCCTGTTGTATGTTCAAGCTGTTCAAGTTTTTCAGACAAATGACTAAGTACAGAACCTGTATAACCTGTTCTGTCTAAGCTGTTCAGAGAAACTTGAG
>JAANYP010001389.1:0-41168 GCA_020465985.1 Centrapalus pauciflorus | reverse complement strand
TAGTTCAAGACTTGAGTCTTAGGATACCAAAGACCCACACCTGTGACCCTTTAGGTATCTGAAGATTCTTTTTCCAGCCAGCCTGATGAGATTTCTTGGTCAGCGTGGAACCTAGCACAAAAACATGGTGCTAAACATAATATCATGCTTACTAGCAAGTAAAGTTCTACAGACTAGGTTTCCCAATCATGCCTCTTGTAGCTGTTACTGAAACGCTTTACCACTGGCCCCTCGCATCCAATTTACATTGGTTGCCATTGGGCGCTTTTAATAGGGAGATCTCTTGATCAAATTTAAACCTTTTTCCCATAAAGCTCTAAAGTTGTACTTCTTTGATTAATTAAAAATTCCATGTTGGGTTTTGTCTTCACCGCTAATCCTAAAAAAAAAGTAAGTTCCCATCATACTCATTTCATATTATGATTTATGAGTAATGAAAATTTCTGCACTAAAGTGCCCTATAGTAGAACAAAATCATAGTCATTCCACATAAATTGAACAAGGCCATTAATTCAGACTTCACCTTCTTTATAACAATTGCTGGTACCACTTACCTCTGGAAGTACCTTCTCCTATGCCTCATAAGGAATGTCCAGATAAGAGTGTCATACCAGGCTCTGCGGCGCTTGTTTTGAGACCGATAGTAGAGCTTTTCCAAACTTATAGACAAACCTGAGATGTGTTCCATTCAAAACCTGGAGTGCTGCTTGACAAAACTTCTTCTTGAAGCTCTCCCCATTCAACCAAATGCCTTTAACATCCATTTGAAAATACCTAATGTCTCTTTAGAGCCCAGCGTATGGCTTAGCTACAAACGAATTGCCTTCTAGACTACGGCCACAGCGAGCCCAAATCGCTTTCATCATAGTCAATTCCTTCCTCCCTTGCTCTGTGCCCTCCCTGAGCAACTAGTCTGCCCTCTTCTACTGACATGAACTTCGCTCATCCATTATTCCTCAAGGAGCCCATTTAGCCTGACCCAAGATAGTTTTATCCTTTAGGTAGCAGGGAGGACCAGCTTCCATACATTTTTCTCTCAAACTGATTGAGCTCTTTTGCATGCGCCCGTCGATCCAATTGGCACTTTTAATGATCATCAACCTTTCTTTGGCCTTCCATCAGTGAAACAAACTAGAGCACATACAAAGTTCCTAAGCCTTTCCTCCCCACACGTGTTTGTATCCCTTTGCTTGATCTGCTCACCAATTATTTTGATCATGAGGTGATGAACCTGATCACTTAGGATCATTTTTCAATGATGATCACTGAGTTGTTAACCACTTCAGCCAGGTCCTGTTTGAACCAGCTCTCAAGATTCAGACACAATGTTGCTTGAGCCCTCGTTCACTTGATTGAATCTGAACTGTCTCGACCACTGTTGAACATATCAGAGAGGAACTGGGAAGAAAATCAGCATTGCTAGGTTTTGCGAATGCCAGTTGCTAATTAAGTCAGTACATTTATTCACCCAGGGGCATGACATAATCATCATCATGTCCATCATGATTTAACAGGTTCCACACTGGGTGTAGTGGAAGCTTTTGCGTCCTCTTCATCTGCTTTGAATGATCAGCATCATCAAAGTTAAGTTCTACTGATGAAACTGATTCAGGAACAGCTTTGCGGGTGGAGGCATCTTGAACTCTTAAAGGTCTGATGACATTGTAGTTCATACTACACCTTTCATTTTGTTGTGATACTCTGTAGGCTTTGGAGATGATTAGCTGGGCGGGGGGGGGTTACCCGAGTAGCCAACAACCCACCTTCATCAGCTTTGTGTTCAGCACTTTGACATCTGCTCCTTTGATCAGAATGTGAAACCAGGACATCCAACACATGGAAGGCAATAACTGACATTTGGCTTCCTCCCTTTTGAGCCAACTCATAGGCGAGTGTCTTGATTGAATCTTTTACACCACTAAGAGATCTGTTTTGGGTGCAGCAGGCAGTGTTAACAGCTTCAGCCCAAAATGAGGAAGGTAAACCTGATGCCACACAGCATGCCCGTTCTGCCAGCTTCAATGAGAGTCCGGTTTCTCTTTCAGCAACTCCATTTTTCTTGAGGAGTTAGTCTTACAGCCTGAAAAGTTTGCAGTGATTCCTTTCTCTTCCGAAGTCTCAAGAGGCTACTGTTTCTGAACTCAGTACCCCATGATCACTCTAAGCTGGGGGTTGGATCCCTTTACATTGGGCCAGAGTAGTTCAGCATTTCCATCTTTTTGACAAAATCCAATCAATCTCGCTCGCCCCAGCCTCTCCTTTGCTCTTTAGAAATATCACCCTGTTGTCTGGAGACCTATCAACCATTACTAGAGCTGTATCTTCTTCCTCCTAGGACTTGGCGAATTAACAGGTCCAAAACAAGCCATATGCGATTAAGAAGAGTGTACGTTCAATAGAGAAATTCTGTTTTGGAATTTAAAAGCTTGTTTTCTTTTTTCTCTGCTTGCCTTTCTCACAAGCTGTGCATTAATCTATCCTTAGCAAAGTATTAGAAGGCCAACCTGTCACCAACTCTTTCTTACCGAGTTGTTGACTTTTCTTGAAGTTCAGATGTGCTTGTGACACGTCTCATGCCTTGCCAATCGCCAGTTTAGCTCAGCATCTTGTCTTGTGAGGGACAAACAGGTTTCAGTTGTGGGGTCCGCAGAATGCCCTCTCCACACATCTACACCTTTCTTCGTTGCGCCATCGCACCCCCTTTGCCTTGGGGCTCCCCCTCTGTACTCCGGTGCTCATACCCTCATCAAAGTTAACCTTGTAGCCAGCCTCACACTAGTTCTGACTTATGCTGACACGGTTTATTTTTATCCCAATCACATACGCGCCTACAGGATATTCAGATTCTGATTTTGCAGGCTGCAGGTTAGATAGGAAAAGCACAACAGGTGGATGTCAACTCCTTGGTGGAAAGTTGATTAGTTGGAGTAGCAAGAAGCAGAACTCAGTGTCCACTTCTACTGCTGAAGCTGAGTACATTGCTGCAGGAAGCTGCTGTGGGCAGATTCTGTGGATGCAACATCAGCTTGAAGACTATGGGCTTGTGTATAGGAAAACTCCTATTCTGTGTGATAATACAAGTGCCATAGCCATCTCCAACAATCCAGTATTTCATTCAAGAACAAAGCATATTGAAGTCAGACATCACTTCATCAGGGATCATATTCAGAAAGGTAATGTGGAGGTAAGTTTTATTTCCACAAATGAACAGCTTGTAGACATTTTCACCAAACCTCTGGATGAAACAAGGTTTAATTACCTTGTCAGCAAGCTGGGCATGTTAAATAAGAGTGACTAAGTGTTCTCTCAAGTCTATAAAGTTATATGTCTCACACTGCTCAAGTCTCTCAGAACAGCTTAGACAGAACAGGCTATGCATGTTCTATACTTAGCCATTTTTCTAAAAAACTTGAACAGCTTGAGCACAGAACAGGCTGAACAACAAACAGGTTGTAAGTCCAGCCTGCTCTAATGGTTCAATCCTCAACCTGTTCATTCCTTCACACTGCCATACAAGCCTTTGTCTTGTAACCTGCTCAAATATTGAACCCAACCTGTTCTCACAACTGAGAACAGGCTGAAGGCACATTTTGAAGGGAGAACAGCTTGAAGAGTGAATAACATGTGTTGACTCTGCTTATCACAGGGTTGACCAACAGCTTAGACCAAATATTTTAATTACCTTTCTTCACAATTAAGTTACTTAATTAATGTTTTATTTAACTTAATTACTGCGGATAATGTGGATTACGTGTGTAAGTGATTAAAAAGAAATCAAGTGGTCTGACAAATGGTCTGACATGGACAACCGTTCCGTTTTCCGTTAACGACTTTTTCAAATCAAACCGCCCAAAATCTTCTCTCTCATACACACTCACATTCAAATCCTATAAATACTTAAATACAGTTTCATCTTCGTCTTCCTCATCACTTCCAGAAATCCTCAAGAACCCTAAAATCGACTAAGTGTCTTTTGCTTCTTCAACCTCAAAAAATTCCCAAATGGCTCACAGACCTAATCCCTTTCTCCCAGTGTTCGTTGGTGAGGATGTTGTCAAACACTCATCAATCACCACAATGCTGACCATTAAGCCCACCAACTACATTGCCAACCTCACAATCCCCAAAAACTATGTGGGGAAGGGCTATGACCAAATGGTGGAGTTTTTGAAAGTTCATCCGTTGAACTACGCCATGACTGCATCTCCTGGTGTCCTGTACCAGGAGATGGTGTATGAGTTCTGGTATACCTGTGCCTATATCCCAGAAACCAAAGTCATCAAGGGCACCATACTCAATGGGACTCAGACCATTGAGATCAACACTCATCTGCTCAGGGAAGTTCTTCGACTCCCTGTGGTTGCCCAATATGATCGACCACAGCCTGAAGATGAACAGATGAAGAATCTGCTGCACTTCTGTGGTGTAGCAGAACCAAAAATTGGAGCAACACTGTTCAGGAAGGACCTCTCTCCTACCTACAGCTTCTTATTCGCCTCTGTGGTGATGTGCTTCAGCAGCAAGGTTGGTTCCTTTGACCAACTGAGCCGTGATGAAATCCCTGTAGTTCTGAAGCTTGTGGATGGAACTACCATGGACATGGCCAAATGGATTTTTGTGAATTTGAGGAACCTGGTGCAGCAAGAGTCAAGACCAGCTGCTGTTCGATATCCCAGGTTTCTGAGCCTCATTTTCAGACATGTTTGTGGTGAGCGTATCTATAACTCTCAGCCTCTACTTAAGACTGCTGCATTCCCAGTTATAGGGAATAGAGTTTATTATACTCCAGTCCTGCAAAATGAGCCTCCTCTATCCACACCAATGAGGAGGCTGTTAGGTTTGGTGGAAGGACCCTCTGATGTGAGGGTGGATCCAGAAGCTGCTGCTCCCGTAACAAAATCCAAAGCTAGGTCCAAGCTTGTTAAAAGGACCCTGGCAACTGAAGCTGGGCCTATGAAAAAGAAGGCCAAAACAGCTCAGTCTGAGTCTGTTCCTTTAGCCTCTGTGGCTGAGGAGGAGCAGGCTCCTCACCCTGGTTCATTTGTTGAGCCTGAAGCCTTTGTGGCTGGTGCCTCTGTGGTACAAGAGACTATGGAACAGGCCAGCCCCACTGTTCCTGACCCAGTCTCACACCCTGTCCAAACAGATCCTCTCCCCTCTCCACAATCACCCACTCCATCCATTCTCTATCACAGAAAATCAATTTCCAAAAAGAAATCAGCCCACAAAACCACCTCCTCTGTTCCCCCTCAACAGGGTTCAGTTGAAAAAGAAGCAACCCCAGCTGCCTCTCCTATTTTGGGAACAGGTTCAGCTCATTTGGAGCTTGCTTCACTCCAATCTGAGTCTACCCAGAGTCAGCCTAGACCCTCTGGTTCCTCCCAACAGGAACCAGTTGTACAAACGGAGATACCCACATCAACTATCCCAGCCTCCCAACAGGCTGAGGATATTGAAAGACAGGAGTCCTCTCCACTCCATACTGTGTCCACACTGTCCCCCACTCATATCTCCTCACACCCTGAGTCTGCACGAGGTGTCCACGCTGCTGGTATAGACCAATCAGCAGCTCAGCCTCAAACTTCTGCTCCTCATGATCCAGCTGTTTTACACCAAACAGCTGCTGAGGGACCAACATCCCAAGCTGATGAACCTCAGGGATCACACCATCCCTCTGGTGAGGCTGCTCCCTCCATGCAAATTCCATCAGCAGGTTTCACCACTGCTGATGTTGAAATGCATATCTCATCTCCCAATGATGAGGTGCCTTTAGACCAAGGCACTGCAGAGGGAACCACCACTGGTCTTCATGAGGGTGTTGCAACACAAGCAACATCTGAAAGGCCCCAAACATCATCCCCTTCTCCTGGTGATGCAGCTACAGCCGCTGCTGAAGGACCTTTCGATCCCTCCAAACTGGGCCATCTTACTTTTGCCCAGGCTATGGAGCTTCTGTCCAAAGTCTCTCTTCCCTCTCCATCACATCCTCAAACACCAGCCTCATCATCTTCCTCTCCATCTACCCACTCAAAACAATCTACCCATACACCTCCATCTCCCAAAGACCTGCCTTTGAAGGATCAGCTTTCTTTGCTGACCAACAAAGTTGGTTCTTTGGAAAACACCATGAACTCTCTACCCTCCATCATATCAGACTCTGTATCTGCACAACTTCAGGGGTTCTTTGATTCGTTCAAGGCCTCTTTCCCTACCACTCCACAGCCTGATCAATCTCCACAGCTGTTAGCACTCACTGCTCAGCTGCAAACTGTGTCCACCTCCCTTTCCTCTATTCTTTCCATTCAGCAGGACTCTGTGTCCTCAATGACAGCTATTTCCTAACAGCTGTCATCACTTCTCACTTCTTGCAACTCTAACCTTCCAGCCACTCTGGCTAGCTTACAAACTCTAATTGGCTGCCTATCAAACTCTGTGTCATCAGATCTTGCTGATGTGCAAGATTCTCTAGAACTTCATCTTGCACAGCTGCAAACTCTGCTGTTCACAGCGTCTGACAGGGAAAACATTGTTAAGCTCACATCCCTTGCTGATTCCCACTCCACTTCTCTTCAGACCTGTCTTTCCCAGCTTACTGAGGTGAAGGATAACTTGGTTTACTTAGTGACTAGCCTTGTTGGTCCTAAACCTTCTACTAAACCTGCTGGCAAGCCTGCTAACTTTGTGTTTTCAGGCAGACCAGGTGTTGAAGTCGCTGCTTCATCTCCTTCAAAGGGGGAGAAGTCATCTGCCTCGAATACTAAGTCTAAGGGGGAGAAAACTTCTTCTCCTAAGGAGATACCAGTGTCTGCAACTCACACTGGTCAGCCAGCAGATGTCTTTGAAACAGGTACAGCTGAAGGTGCCTCTCAAGCTGCTATGCCTACTCAGGTGTCTTTGTGACACATCCAAAAATAAAGGCCAGGAGAACAAAGAAGGACACAGAGATGGAGCTACTCCTTACACTGATCGAACAGGGCGACTATGCCATTGAAATGAAGGGAGTTGATCATAGCCTGCCTAGTGGAATAGAGTTTGAGGATGTCAAGATTATTGAAGAACCTGAGCTAGGGGCATTTTTTGTAGATCCCCTAACTTAGAAGAAGTGCTTCCAAAGAGCCTCAGAGCTGTACAAAGTTGATCTGAGACAACTTGCCGCCTTCAGACTTGCAGTTTCATTTAGGCAGTCTAGCAAATGGAGAGCAGCCGTCTAGGATCAGCTCAGAGGCTTCTATGAAAGAGGAGAGCTCAATGATCCCAAGTTCATGGTCATCAGAAGTGAAGTTGAGGAACTTGAGGATACAAGAGAAGAACTGGAAAAGATGTTCCAGGATCCCCCTCCAATGGAGTAAAGTCCATCTACCATCTGGGTAGGTGAAGAATGGAAGCTGTCCATCAGTTGGACAGGCTTACCATTGTCTGCTCCCAACAAAAACAGTCCAATGTACATTAGTGTGACACCCTTGCCACAACAACCATCATTAACAAGACACCCAGGATTAATCACCAATACATCAATTACATAATGATCTGATTACTTAATTAAAGTGCAGAAGCAATTAAAGTACAAAATAAAATATTACAACAATTCCATATCACTCTACGGTACTACAAAGGTTACATGTCTATATCTAAAAACTTCCATTACATTACATTATCCCAAATTTATTACAACAATAATCTCAACAATTAAGTTACCAATTTAGCAACTGAGTCTTCAATTTACTTCAAACAACAACCTAGCTAGATGGTCCCGCAGCTGATTTTCCTTTTCCTGTAAAAATTACAACAACTAAAACGTAAGCGAATGCTTAGTGAATACATAGATTGCGCATTTTATAAATTTTTATGAAGCCCAAGGATAACACAGATGACCAACATCGGATATCCTCTTCGTACACAAAGTATGGACCAGAGCCGCAGCCCCTTCGAGCCCACAGCTCGGCATTTAAACATACCATCTGAGACAAACGTACGATCGGGGATGACATACTGCCTACCGGGCCTAGGAGGGATCAGCTCCAGGTCATATAGCACAGTAACATCAGAGTAATCGATGCGACCCACCGGTCCATCACTAGATGCACAACAACCGAAAGGACATGCAACAAGTAAGAATGTGCATCTAAATCTACGCAAGTTAGTAGAATTCCAAACAAATAATTGAAGCAACAGGTCTCAGCAGGCAAAGCTTACATAAAACAAATATAAACATGCGAAATCTACTGTACTCACAGTGGGTGCGTAAATAAACTTTAATCAATCTTATTTCTCTTCGGGCTTTCAACCGGATCCACAAAATACCCCACTGTGGGTTAAACAACACCACAAGGGACCTGTTAAATCAGTTGTAACAACACATTGTGTCAATAACGTGTTTTAATTTCATAAAACTAAAATTTATAATTCTTGCAAAATTTGGTCCGAGTTTCGGATCTATGTCCGAATTCGGACCCCAGTTCGGATCCCACATATTTCTCAATTCGGTCCACATATATATATAAGTCCCAATTCGGACCCTTTGTAAATTCGAACCATTTACCCATTTAGGACCAACACAAATTCGAAGCATACTAGATTCGGACCATATATTAGATTCGAACCACATGCTAACTTCGGACCATATCCGAATTCGGTCCCCAACCGAATTCGGACCCCATCCGAAATTCAAACACTTAGAATATTTTTGCCATTTTTGATTGTTCACATTTCGGATCATAAGCCATTTCGGATTATATGCTGGATTCGAATCTATCCTAGATTCGAATGGTGCCAGATTCGAAGACCTTAACAGATTCGAAATCTAACAGATTCGAACATCCGAATTCGGACCTTTTCGAATCTGTTCTTGATTCGACTATTTTCCAGATTTAATTCTAAGTCATTTTTCGTGTTTATTCAATACATGCAATACATCATACCCACTAAAATACACCTATTTTCAAGCATTATAACACTAATAATAACATGTTTTTATACCAAATTACAACCCTTTTTAACCATTTTTCATCATTTTCGACCACACACACTAGAACACACTCAAATTTCCAGAAATCATACTTATAGTGCGAATCAGAAGCTGAAATTCAATATATATCAACCTTAACACTCGATTTTAATGATTCCATAACAATATCATACATGCATCAACATTTAATCCCCAAATCTATGAATTCAGATTTTAACAAAACCGAACAAAGAATGCTTCTAAATTCGAATTTTAAAGAGTGTTTACCTTAATTTGATGATTGTAGACGATATAGTTCCTCCCAAACAACCTTAATCCAGATTTCCAGCTTCTAAATCCAAGCTTTGATGATCTTTAATCTTAGAGAGAGAGAGCCGAGAGAGATAGAGGTTTAGAGAGAGAAAGTGATTTTTGACAATGAAAGACAAAATGAGTCTTTCATTCCCTTTTATTCCAAATTTTCCAATTTTGTCACTTTTAGTCCCTCAAATTACCCGGTTCCATAAATACTGATTATGATTTTATAAATAAAGAATCCATCTTTATTTACTATCCCTAATAATTAAATAATTATTTTCACTTAATAAATTGAAATTTCTAAATTTCCAAACAATATAACAAACTTTATAATTAATCCAAATTCCGTACCAACTTTCATAAATCAACTTAACTTACAAATTTAAACTTAATAAACTTCAAATATAATAATTTAAATCCGAGGATGTTACAATTAGTTGTACTCTATGTTACATATGTTGTAATTCTCTTTTACATTAGTTGTAAAATACATTTGTACATTAGTTGTACTCTTGTAAAAACATGTGTTGTTGTATGTAATCAAGAATCAGTGTATATATAAACTGATCTTTTACATTACTGTAATGTTGTAATTTCAGCAAATGTACTGTAAAAATATATAGTGATTTTTGATATGACCAGCTTAGACTGGTTATTGCAAATAGGGGGAGATTGTTAGGCACAAAAAGGCCTCAGTCAAACCTGTTCTACATCTGAGGGGGAGATTTATAATCAAACCTGTTGATGCATTTGAAGGTTAAATTTAAGGCCTGTTATATGCCTTATTAAAGCCTAAAGATGATTTGCAATATTAGTCTAAAGATGTTCTATGTGTTGCATGTGTTGCAACTAAGACAGTTTGTCCAAGCTATTCTGTCTGCTGAACAGGCTGTACATAAACTGTCTACGCTGCTCTACACTGGTGAGCAGCTTGGGCAATTTTGAAGTGTTCTGTTCTTTGTGAACAGAACCTGTTCTTTGTGAACAGGCTAAACACTTTATGGAATACGTTTCCAAGTCATCATGTATTGTTTTTGGCTGCAAGATCAGTTTACAAAGTCGAAGACAAAGTGGAAAATAGAACTGCTCAGCCTGCCCAAGCTGTTCTGTAACATGAAGATAAAAGGTTATTTGAAAAAGGGTGACAGACCTTTTTCTTATATCAAAATAGGCCTTTACAAGGAAGAAAGACGCAAAGTTGACATTCCTAAATTAGTTAAAGGCAATGCAACAGTAGACAAAGTAAAAAGACGAAAGTTCTGCACATATGAAGACAAGTCTGCTTTTCAGAAAAGTGCAGAAAAGGTTATGTTGTCTTTTCAACAAGACTTCTCCTTTTTCATTCCGTCCAATGAAGATGTTTCTCTTAGATCCTCTGAGTGAGTATAAAAGGAAGCTTCTAAGGACAGAAAGAAGTGTGAAGAAAGCTAAGTGCTGAAACCAAGAGTGAACGTGCAAGTGTGATTTTCATGCATGCAAGCCTTTTGTGTAAATCAGTATCTGTGTGTCTAAGCTGTTTTACATAAGCTGTTCCCTTAAGTCTTGTAAACACAGTGAGTGCTTCTTAGTGAGTGTATTCATTGTATTCTAGTTTGAGTTTGTCTTAGACTAGTAAACATACTGTTGTATCTGTCATCTCAGCTTGAACTATTCCGCATTCAAGCTTGTTTGTAATTAACAAATTGTTGATAATACATACAAACATTGAGAAAATAATGTGTAGTTTTTAAATAGCTGTATTCACCCCCCTCTACAGCTTAAAGCTATATACTTTGGGAACCTCTCGGGACCTACACTATGACACTTGTATTATCACACAGAATAGGAGTTTTCCTATATACAAGTCCATAGTCTTAAAGCTGATGCTGCAAACACAGAATCTGCCCACAGCAGCTTCCAGCAGCAATGTACTCAGCTTCAGCAGTAGAAGTAGACACTGAGTTCTGCTTCTTGCTACACCAACTAATCAACTTACCACCAAGGAGTTGACATCCACCTGTTGTGCTTTTCCTGTCTAGCCTGCAACCTGCAAAATCAGAATCTGAATAACCTGTCAGTTCAAGGCTTGAGTCTTTAGGATACCAAAGACCCAAACCTGGTGTACCCTTAAGGTATCTGAAGATTCTTTTTACAGCAGCTGGATGTGATTCTTTTGGATCAGCTTGGAACCTAGCACATAAACAGGTAGCAAACATAATATCAGTTCTACTAGCAGTTAAATACAGGAAGCTCCCAATCATGCCTCGGTAAGCTGTTACTGAAACAGCTTTACCACTGGCATCTGCATCCAACTTTACATTGGTTGCCATTGGGGTTTTAATAGGAGAACTTTGATCAAATTTAAACTTTTTCAATAAATCTAAAGTATACTTTCTTTGATTAATAAAAATTCCATTTGAGGTTTGTTTAACCAGTAATCCTAAAAAGAAAGTAAGTTCACCCATCATACTCATTTCATATTAGGATTTCATGAGTAATGAAAAATTCCTGCATAAATGCTCATTAGTAGAACCAAATATTATGTCATCCACATAAATTTGAACAAGCATAATATCAGACTTCACCTTCTTTATGAACAATGTGGTCACTACTTTACCTCTGGAATACCCATTGCTCATAAGGAAATCAGTAAGAGTGTCATACCAGGCTCTAGGGGCTTGTTTTAGACCATAGAGGGCTTTGTCCAACTTATAGACAAAACCTGGATGATGTTCATTCTCAAAACCTGGAGGCTGCTTGACATAAACTTCTTCTTGCAGCTTCCCATTCAAAAATGCACTCTTCACATCCATTTGGAATACCTTCATGCTCTTATGAGCAGCGTAGGCTTGAAACAAACGAATTGCCTCTAGCCTGGCCACAGGAGCAAATGTTTCATCATAGTCAATACCTTCCTCCTGTCTATAGCCCAGAGCAACAAGTCTTGCCTTATTTCTAATGACATGACCTTGCTCATCCATCTTGTTCATGAAAACCCAATTAGTGCCAATTATAGTTTTACCTTTAGGAGCAGGGACCAACTTCCATACCTTGTTTCTTTCAAACTGATTGAGTTCCTCTTGCATGGCAGTGATCCAATTGTCATCTTTAAGTGCTTCATCCACTTTCTTTGGCTCCATTAGGGACACAAAGCTAGAGAACATACAGAAGTTCCCTAAGCTATCCCACCTTGTTTGTACCCCTTTGTTGATGTCACCAATTATTTGATCACTGGGGTGACATCTGATGTACTTAGGATCATTCTTCAATGAGGATTCTCCTGAGTTATTAGCATCTTCAGCAGGTATTGTTGAACATCTCTCAAGATTTTCAGACAGACTGTTGTCTTGAGCCTGTTCACTTGTTGAACATGACTGACCACTGTGAAACATATCACCAGAGGATCCTAGAAAATCAGCATTGATTGGTTCAGGACATGTAGTTGTAATTAAGTCAGTATACTTATTCACACAGGGTGTATTGAAATAATCATCATCATGCCCATCATGATTAACAGGTTCCACACTGGATGCAGTGGAAGCTTTTGAGTCCTCTTCACTGTTTAAATGCATGAGATCATTAAAGTTGAATTCTCCTGAAACTGATTCAGGAACAGCTTTGGTGGAAGCATTCTTGGACTCTTCAAAGGTGACATTGATAGATTCATCTATCACCTTTCTTTTATTGTTGTACACTCTGTAGGCTTTAGAGATAGCAGAGTAACCAACAAACATACCTTCATTAGCTTTTGGTTCAAACTTTGCCTGTCGATCCCTTTGATTCAGAATGAAGCAGGGACATCCAAACACATGGAAGTAGCTAATATTTGGCCTCCTCCCTTTGAGCAGCTCATAGGGAGTCTTGTTGAAACTTTTCACCACTAATGATCTATTTTGGGTGAAGCAGGCAATGTTAACAGCTTCAGCCCAGAATGATGAAGGTAAACCAGATGCACACAGCATGGTTCTAGCAGCTTCAATGAGGGTTCTGTTTCTCCTTTCAGCAACTCCATTTTGTTGTGGAGTTCTTACAGCTGAAATGTTTTGTGAGATCCCTTTTTCTTCACAGAAGTCATCAAGGGTACTGTTTCTGAACTCAGTACCATGATCACTTCTAAGCTGCTTTACTTGAGCAGTGTTCAGCATTTCCATCTTTTTCACAAATCCAATAATTTCTCTAGCAGCCTCTCATTTGCTCTTCAAGAAGATTACCCATGTAAACCTGGAGAACTCATCAACCATTACTCGAGTGTATCTTCTTCCTCCTAGACTTGGGACATTGACAGGTCCAAACAAGTCCATGTGGATTAAGAAGAGAGGAGTATCAATAGAAAAATTATGCTTGGATTTAAAAGATGATTTCCTCTGCTTGCCTTTCTCACAATCTGTGCAGAGTTTATCCTTAACAAAAGTCATGGAAGGCAAACCTGTTAGCAACTCTTTCTTACAGAGTTTGTTGATGTTCTTGAAGTTCAGGTGTGACAGCCTTTTGTGCCATAACCAGTTTAGGTTTGCATTTGTCCTTGTGAGAAAGCAGGTTTCAGTTGTGGGATCAGCAGATTTCATATCGACAACATATACACCTTTCTTCCGTTGAGCACACAGCACAAATTTGCCTTGGGGATCCGATATGTAACCCAGGTGCTTATCAAAGTTAACCTTGTAGCCAACATCACACAGTTGACTTATGCTAACAAGGTTATGTTTCAGCCCAACCACATAGGCCACTCTTTTGAACACTGCAGCACCAGCTTTAAGAGTTCCATATCCCTTAGTGGATCCCTGTACATTGTCACAAAAAGTGACTTTTGGCCCTTTTTCAGGCCTTAGATCATTCAGCAGGTCCTTGCAACCTGTCATGTGCCCTGAGCAGCCACTGTCCAGGTACCAAACCTGGGATGGTTATTTGTCCTGCAGAATGTCATAGGAAAATATTAGTTACATTTAGGGGAACTCATCATAGTGATGAGTTCTTCTACTTCATCAACATGTGTTGATGGGCTAGTAATATCCACATTAATATTTCCTATTGAATGGTATCAGTTTGGATACCACTCTCATTGACTAAGTTACTTCCAACACTGCTTGTTTTAGCAATGATGGAACTAGCAGAGTCAACAGGCCTCATGTCCTCAGTTTCAGGACAGTCTTTGGCCATGTGTGTCTTCTTCCCACATTTATAGCATTTTCTCTTTTTGGCCTTTTTGGAAGAGGAGCTTTCAGAAACACATTCTGATTTATTTCTGTTGATTTTATCAGCAGGTTTAGCAAACTTATTACAATTTTTCGATATATCAACAGATTGGGTGGTTGGCACAATAGCAACAGCTTTGCCTGTTTCTTCTTTCCTCTTTTTGGGAGGACAGCTGTCAAAAACAGGAAGCTTGATTGGTTTTTGACCTTCCACAGGTTTAGGAAACTTATTCCCAGATTTCTCAGGTTGAGCAATGACTTTGCCTTTGCCCTTACTGAGATGTGATTGATGCTGCCTATCAGCATAATCACTGTTTCTGGTTTTGAAAGACTTATTTTCATTTATAACCAGTTTTCTACTATGATTTGAAAACTTATTTGAAACCACAGCAGATTTGCTTTCAACATGAGACTTACCTTTGTTGAAAGTAGCCTGCTTACCTCTTGAAAACTTATTTTCAAAATGTTTAGCATCAAAAGGATTAACATGTCTCTTACCATCAGCTTTGGACCCAGAGCCTATTTTGTCAACAGGTTTGGTGTCCACCGCTGCAGCTTGAGCATGTTTTCCTTTCCTTTGCTTTTGTGAATTAGCAGAGTACTTAGCAGGCTGATTTGATGGAGAACCCATTCCATCATCAGCTTTTGGGCCTTTTTCACACAAGCTGTCAGTATTTTGAGGCCTGACAAACCTGTTTGTTGAGACCAGCTTTCCATTAACTTTCTGGATGAAAGTACTGGGAAGCTCACCAAGAGTGGATAAGTCATCTTTCAGATTATTGATCTCAACAATAGAAGCTGCTGTGTCAAGATCCCCTCCAAGATAGGCTTGGATTTGTGCAGGGATCTGCTGACTTATGCAATGGCTGACTTTTTGTGCTGATTGGCACCAAGAGTCAACTATCTTTTGAAGCTTTGCATGTTTTACATCTGTTTCTCTCTTTTCTTCCAGTAAAATAGAATTGATGTGTTTTAGTTCATCAAGCTCAGTTTCCAACTTATGGAAACTGTCTAGTTTACTAGACTTAATTTCAAGATCAGTTTTAAGCTTAGAGATTTCAGATATTAAAACATTATGCTTCTTAACAGCAGCTTTTAAATCAACCAGCATATATTCAAACATTTTTACTTTTTCATCTGAACTGTAAGCCATAAAATTTGTACCTTGTACATCATTGTAGGGTTCCAGTTTTCCAAGCTGCTGAGGGCTTCAGCTTCAGCCAAGTCCTATTTGAAGTTGCTAGTTGATGGGACATCAGTATTGGCCATCAGACAATTGTTGTCTTCTTCATCTGAGGATGAATCAGACCCCTCCCAGTCACATGTCTCTGCCATCAGTCCCTTTTGCTTGTTGGAAGCCACTGAGTTTTCCAACTTTTTCAGCTTTGCCATGGCCATAAGGTACGTAATCCTATAGCCATCGTCCCTATTAGTCTTGTATGGTTTGGAAGACTGTCCAACAGCTTTTGACACACAGTCAGCAGCTGTATGGCCGGTTTTGCCACATTTGAAGCACTCAGCTTTAGATTTATCAAATGCCTTCTTCTTGACAGCATTTGAGTTTCCCTGCAGCATATTTCTTCCAAACCTCTTCTTGTTGAACCTTTTGACAAGCATGGCTATCATTTGCTCATCATCAAGCTCAGCAAGATCTGCACTGTCTTCCTTATCAGACATTCCCTCTCTTTCATCATCAGCCTGTTGATCAGATTGTGTGAACAAATCACACTCCTGCCCAACAGGTTGTCTCACGCTGGCCACTAAGGCAGCACCTTTCTTGGACATTTCCAAGGAATTTCTCTTCTGCTGCCTTGACTGCTCATCATTTAGTAAAGATCCATATAAGTTTACCAGATCCATACCTTTGATGGTCCCTGAGTTTCTCAAGATGGTAGAAAAGTAGTTCCATTCTTCAGGTAGGATGTCCAAAAACTTGTTCACCAGGGTCAGGTTGTCTTTTGTGATCCCAACAGCTTTGAGATCATTAACAAGAGCAGTAAACCTGGTGTAGGTTTCTATGAGTGTCTCCTTTGGTTTTGCAAAGAAGAGTTCATACTGCCTAACAAGATTGTTAATCCTGTTGTCCAGTGTGATTGTGGGTCCATCATAGACGGTACACAAAGTATCCCACATCTCCTTTTCAGTCTTCATCTTCTCAACCTATTTGAACAAATCATCAGGCAGAGAAATAACCAGGTTATTCCTGGCTTTTGCATCCAGAGCAACCAGTCTTTTGTCTTCATCAGACCATTGAGCTTTGGCCTTCTCAAAGGTTCTGATTTCAGGGGCTGCTCCTTCAACAGCAGGAGTTATGGTAGTAACAGAGGTTGGCACATAGAGACCTTCCATTACTATCTATGGTAGTTATACATCCAGATTCTCTAAATAGAGCATCATTCTGCACTTCCAGCCAAAGAAGTTCTGATGATTGAACTTTGGGGAACTTGCAGAAGTGTTGTCCATGGAAACGTAGGGAGAATGAAAGATCTAGAGTTGACACACACTCTAACACCGCTCTGATACCAGTTGTGGGTCCCAAAAGGTTTCCCAAGTGTATAGCTCTAAGATGTAGAGGGGGGGTGAATACAAGAATTTAAAACTTAAACACTCTTTTCTCAATGTTTGTATGTATTATCAACAAAAGTTAATTACAAACAAGCTTGAATGCGGAAAGGTTCAAGCTGAGATGACAGATACAACAGTTTGTCAACTAATCTAAAACACACTCAGACCAATTACAATGATTACTCTCACTTAGAGGCACTCACTGTTTTTACAAGACTCAGATGGACAGCTTATACATGAACAGCTTAGACACACTCTACTGTTTTATATAAGCAGACTTGCATGCATGGAATAACACACTTGAATGCACGTACTGATTGTCACACTCTTGATTTCTCATTATCCTTAGAAGCTTCCTTTTATACTCAAAAGGAGAATCTCAGTGAAGCTTCTTCATTGGACAGATGAGATAGTGGAGAGTCTTTCCAAAAGGACAAAACACCTTTCTGCACGTTCTGATAAAGTATATTTGTCTTCACATGGCAGAATCTTTGTCTTTTCCTTTTTGTCACTGTTGCATAAGGCTTTAACCAAAAGAGGAATTTCAACTTTGCATCTTTCTTCTTTTGTTAATGCCATTTTGATATAAGAAAAGGTCTGTCACCCTTTTTCAAATATCTGTTTGTCTTAATGTAACAGAACATCGTGGGCAGACTGTGCAGTTCTGTTTTCCACTTTGTCTTCGACTTGTAAACTGATCTTGTAGCAAAAAACAATACATGAGGACTTGGAAACATATTCCATAAAGTGTTTAACCTGTTCACAAAGAACAGGTTTTGTTCACAAAGAACAAAACACTTGTAAACTGTCCAAGCTACTCAACAGAATAAAGCAGCGTAGATAGTTTGTGTCCAGCCTGTTCAGCAGACTGAACAGCTTGGACAAACTGCCTTTGTTGCAACGAATGCAACATGGTAAACAGCTTTGGGCTGATATTGCAAATCACTTTCAGGTTTCAATAAGGCATATAATAAGCCTCAAATTCAACCTTTAAGTGCATCAACATGTTTGATTACAAATCTCCCCCTCAGATGTACAACAGGTTTGACTGAGGCCTTTTTGTGCTTAACACTTACACATCACGACAGCTCAAAATCCACGAGGTGAACTATACGACTCATGACTTGGAGCTTGGAGCAGTGGTGTTTGCTCTCAAAATATGGAGGCACTACCTGTACGGAACTAAGTGCACGGTGTTCACAGACCCTAAAATCCTTCAGCATATTCTGAATCAGACAGAGTTAAATATGAGGCAACGTCGTTGGGTTGAGCTGCTTAGCGATTACGACTGTGAGATTTGTTATCATCCGGGGAAGGCGAATGTTGTAGCTGATGCCCTGAGCCGAAAGGAACGGGTTAAACCATTGAGAGTCCTAGCTTTGGTCATAACTATACAGTAAAACCTAAACTCTTAAGTCCGCGAGGCACAAGAAGAAGCAGTCAAGGAGGGTAATCTACTGGATGAAGCCTTGAGAGGAATGGATAAGCAGTTTGAAATCAAGCCAGATGGATGTCGGTACTTCATGGGCAGAATTTGGCTACCAAAATTCGGATGGGTAAGGAAGCTGGTCATGGATGAAGGGCATAGAATAATATATGCTATTCATCTAGGGTCAGATAAGATGTAACACGACTTGAAGGGAATGTACTGGTGGCCAAACATGAAGGCTGACATTGCTACCTATGTCAGCAAGTGCTTAACATGTTTAAAGGTTAAGGTTGAGCACCAGAAACCATTGGGATTGCTAGTTACACCAGAAATACCCCAGTGGAAGTGGGAGAACATCACCATGGATTTCATCACCAAGTTGCCAAAGACTTCTGGAGGTTATGACACCATTTGGGTGATTGTGGATAAGTTAACACGAATCTATCTTAAAGAAGTCGTCTCAAGGCATGGAGTGCCAATATCAATTATATCAGACAGGGACAGCCGGTTCACATCAAGATTTTGGCAGTCATTGCAAGAGGCATTGGGAACACGCTTGGATATGAGCACAGCGTATCACCCGCAGACGGATAGTCAGAGTGAAAGGACGATTCAGACTTTGGAAGACATGCTAAGGGCATGTGTTATCGACTTTGGCAAAAGTTGGGACAGGCACCTGCCATTAGTCGAGTTTTCCTATAACAACAGCTATCACTCAAGTATTAAGACCGCTCCATTCGAGGCACTCTATGGGCGAAAGTGTCGATCACCACTTTGTTGGGCCGAAGTAGGAGATAGTCAGATTACTGGACCCGAGATCATCCAAGAGACTACAGAAAAGATAGCCCAGATTCGTAACCGATTAAAGATCGCGCGGGATCGAAAGTAAAGTTATGCAGACGTACGACGGAAGGATTTGGAGTTTCAAGAGGGAGATCAAGTAATGTTGAAAGTCTCGCCTTGGAAGGGCGTAATCCGTTTTGGGAAATGAGGAATACTCAATCCTTGTTATATCGGATCATTCAAGATCACCAAAAGGATTGGCCCGGTAGCTTACCGACTCGATCTGCCCCCAGAGCTTAGTAACGTTCATAATACCTTTCACGTGTCCAATCTTAAGAAGTGCCTGGCTGATGAAACACTCGTTATACCCATGGACGAGCTAGAATTAGATGATAAGTTGAACTTCATTGAGCAACCTGTAGAAATAATGGACCGAGAAGTCAAGAAACTAAAGCACAGTCGGATCCCGATAATAAAAGTCAGATGGAACTCTAAGCGAGGTCCTGAGTTTACGTGGGAACGCGAAGATCAGTTCCGAGAATATTTTAATATTACTTTAAACACAATCATGATGAGGCCGGCCTATAGGGCATGTGCATTATAGTGGTTGACTTCAAATATTTTAATATTACTTTAAACACAATCATTTTGTTTAAAAGTGCACACAACATCCTACCTTCCATACCTTTCATCATTTGAAAGACCAAAAATTTCTCTATAAATAGAGAGGCATTTCATTCATTTTAATCACACCAAAAACCCTTCTATCTCTCTCTAAAATCCGGATCTATACACACACACATCACAAATGTTTTCTTCAAGTGTTCTTCAAGTGTTCTTGGTGATATTCAAGTGTTCTTGGTCCAAATCTTGCAAGGATTTCAACTTCTTCTCAAAATCATACTCTAAATACTTCAAAGTAAGTAAATACTAACTTATTTCATCTTATATTTATGTTTATATAAGTCTTGCATAATATATATAATCACCAACAACAACAAGTTTCATAAAAACTCAAGTTTATAAATTTCTAGATTTTGTTTTTAAGTTGTTTCTTTAAATGTGTTTATGAATATATAAACACATCATAAAAGTGTTAATATTATGAAAACAAGTAATATATATGTGTTTTATAACTTGTAAACAAGTAGTCTTTGAATAAACAACAAGAATCATAAGTTATTTCAGGTTTATAAACTGCGGATTTTCGGCAGAAAATTTATATCGACTTTGAATAATCATAACTAATTCATAACTTCTTGAAATAAGTTGATTCTTGTCTCAAACGTTAGATCTATGTCTTAACTATAGATCTGGAAGTTTTCATAATTTATTTTGGAGTTTAAGACCTCCAGAAATTATTTGGGAAACCGAAAGTTTGACAGCTCAAAAATGGCCAACATAGGGTTTTTAACGAGCTTTTAAACCAACCTAAACATCTCGAAAAATGGTCGTTCTTGATTCTAAAAATCCTTTGTATATAGTAGTTTAATGTCCTAGAAAACCAAATCCTAAAACATTATGGAGCTTGGTCAAAAACAGCCTCAAAATAGGCCGAAAAACCTCCGAAAAAGCTGGAAAATTATATATATATAAACTTGACGTTTTAAGCGGGTTTATTTATAAACTTGTAATGTTGGGTGATTTAAGACATAAAAATCTATAAATATATATAGTATCATATATTAGAGATATTAAGTCCTTATTATCATTTAGGACTCGATTAAACTCACTCGGTGCATCATCCATATACTTACGCTAAAAAGCATTTTACGCTCGTTTTTGCCATCGCAAGCTCGGTGAGTCCTCATAGCCCCTATTTTCACACTGTTATGTTTTGGAGTTGAAATACATGCTTGGTTTTTATATGTACACGAAAACAACTTCATTTTTATTATGTATTACACATGTGGTTCCATCCGCCCTTATATCATGAACCGTTAATTGCATTTATTTGTAAGCGCGAATATATTGTGGATAGATCTATCGGGAGTCATGTCCCCCATTCGGGTTAGTTCGGGTCGGCTAACAGCGAGTGCATATATATTTAACACACGGTATTACGTATGAGAATAATGCGCAGGTCAAACTCATTTTAATTAAGCTTCGGTTGCATGATGGTTTATATGTAATACATAACATGGAATTTATGATTTTATAAATTCAAACTCTACTGTTGTTGTCCATAACAGTCAGATTTACGTGTAAACCTATGAGCTCACCAACAATTTTTGTTGACGTATTTTAGCGTGTATTTTCAGGAAATTAAGGCAAGTATGCCTTCGGACGTATTTACTTTCAAGCTTCCGCATCCATGGAGTCGCATGCATATTCAAAATTAACGGAGATTTAGCTGCATTATTTTGGATATTTGAATTATGTAATTAAATCTCTGTATTGTGCGAACTTCATTTCTCATATTTGACTATGTAAAACATTGCTATATTTAAAAGTTTTAACGATGTATTTTAAAAACGTCTATATAGTGGTCGTTCGTTATGATTATGGTTATGCTTCCGCGACGTCGCGCTTCGTTGCCAACCGGGGTAACGGGGTGTGACAGCAAATGATCGTAGAAACGACGATTTATGTTGTTGATGAGTGATGACACTGGACGCGTTTAACCGAGTCCTAAATGATATAAGGGATTTAATAACTCCCATATATGATAATATGTATGTATAAATGTTGTTATGTTTTAAATCACCCAACATTACAAGTTTATAAATAAAATCCACTTAAAACGTCAAGTTTATATATATATATATATATATATATATATATATATATATATATATATATATATATATATATATATATATATAAATTTCCAGTTTTTCGAAGGTCTTTCGGCCTACTTTGAGGCTATTTTTGACCAACCGGGGTAACGGGGTGTGACAGCAAATGATCGTAGAAACGACGATTTATGTTGTTGATGAGTGATGACACTGGACGCGTTTAACCGAGTCCTAAATGATATAAGGGATTTAATAACTCCCATATATGATAATATGTATGTATAAATGTTGTTATGTTTTAAATCACCCAACATTACAAGTTTATAAATAAAATCCACATAAAACGTCAAGTTTATATATATATATATATATATATATATATATATATATATATATATATATATATATATATATATATATATATATATATATATATATAAATTTCCAGTTTTTCGAAGGTCTTTCGGCCTACTTTGAGGCTATTTTTGACCAAGCTCCAAAACGATTTAGGCTTTGGTTTTTTTTGGAAATTAAACTACTATATACAAAGAATTTTTAAAATGTCAACAACGACCATTTTTCGAGGTGTTTAGGTTAGCGAAAAAGCTCGCTAAAAACCCTATGTTGGCCATTTTTGAGCTGTCAAACTTTGGGGTTCCCAAATAATATTTGGGGGTTCTAAACTCCAAAATAAATTGTGAAAACTTCTCGATTTTTTGTTAAAACATAGATCTAACTTTTGAGGCAACAATCTACTCATTTTGTTAAGTTATGAATTAGTTATGATTTTTCAAAGTTGATGCAACATTTCTGCCGAAATTCTGTATTTCGTAAACTTGAAATAACTTCTGATTCTTGTTGTTTATTAAAAGACTACTCGTATAAAAGTTATAAAACGCATTTATATAACTTGTTTTCATAATATTTTCACTTATATGATGTGTTTATACATTTATAAACACATTTGAAGAAAACAACTTAAAAACAAAAACTTGTTGTTGTTGGTGATTATATATATTATGCAAGACTTATATAAACATTAATATGAGATATAATAGGTTATTATTTACTACTTTGATGTTTTAGAAGAATGAAATCAAGTAGAAGTTGAAACTCTTGCAAAAGTTGCACCAAGAACACTTCAAAATATGAAGAACACTTGAAATATTTCAAGAACACCAAAAATTGAAGGTTTTTGGCTTTGTGAGGGCCTTTGTCCGGTTTTTGAAGAGAGAAAAGAGGGGTTTTGGTGTGATTAAAATAAATGCAAATGTTCTCTATTTATAGGGAAAAATGGATCTTGAAAAGATGGTGAAATGATGAAAATAGTGTGTGATCTTTGTTGAGTTGAAAGAAGAGGATTTTATTGTGATATGTTGAGTAAAGAAAAATATATTTCAAGGTCCTTTTGTCCTCTCCTAGGGCCGGCTTAATGAGGATGTATTTCAAGGTATTTCTATTTTTTTTGTATAAACGTATTTAAAAATGTATTCTTGTATTTCCCTTTTCTTGTAAATTCATAAATACTTTTGGATGCATTGTTTTAATGAATTGTTTTAGTCTTGCATAATTAGTGTTAAGTAATTGTATTAGTGTATGATTAGTGCCACTAATCATAGTTTAATTATATACCTAGTTGAATTAATCCATCATATCGCAAATCGATCGGATTAATTGATTTGCCGATTCATCGCACTGATGAAATTGATTCAAATTGAGTTGAATTTCCTTATGATCATTGTTAATCACCTTGATTAATTTCTAATGACCACTGATTAGGTTATAAATTTCTAATAAACACTGATTAGGTCATAGTTGCTAACCTGGTTTAGTGCCGGATGTTACAGTCTCCCCCTGTTAAGGAATTTCGTCCCGAAATTTTATCTTGTTTCCTCAGGGGTATTGTTACTTAATAATAGATAAGAGTATATTTGCTTAGGCTAGCCCTTGCATGCCTAAGTGAAATCTGGTCTATGTCTTGAATTCCATCTGACCTTAAGGATGAGTATATGACTGTGCTTCAATCCTTTGACCTCACGGTCCATGATTTCTACCGGCTTTTTCATGAAGCGAAGTTTATCGGTAAGCTGTATTTCTTCCAAGGGGTAACATGTGTTTCCTCTAACAAACGCTTCTTCGAATTTGATACGTGGAAGGTATTGTGCATGCTGCTAAGCTCTGGTGGTAGCTCTAAACAATAAGCTAATAGTTCAATTCTTTTTAAGAACTTGAATTATCCAATGTAACGAGGATTCAATTATCCTTTATTTCCTATTCGTATCACTCCCTTCCATGGCGAGACTTTCATCGGTACCCTTTCTCCTAATTGAAACTCAAGGGGCTTTCTTCTTACGCCCACATAACTTAACTGACGATCGGGAGTAGCTTTTAGTCGGTTCCGTATCTATACTATCTTTTCGTTGGTCTCAAGTATTGTTTTTGGGCCAAAGACTTGACTATCCCTGACCTTGGCCTAGCAAAGGGGTGATCGACACTTTTGTACGTACAGGGCCTCAAATGGAGCAACCTTAAAACGTGTGTGATAGCTGTTGTTGTATGATAATTCTTCTAATGGTAATTGAGTATCCCAACACTTCCCAAAATCCATTACACAGGCTCTTAACATAGGTTCTAGGGTTTGAATCTTTCTTTCATTTTGACCATCGGTCTAATGGTGATAGGTGGTACTCATGTCCAAGTTTGTACCCAAAGCTTGCTGTAACGTTTGCCAAAAATCTAGATGTGAATCTGCAATCCGTATCCGAAATGATTGAAATAGGCACTCCATGTCCGGAGACGACTTCCTTAAGGTACGTTTGGACTAGCTTATTCATTGTGTTGTTCTCCTTGACTGGTAGGAATGCACGGATTTTGTTAGGCGGTCGACTATTACCCAAATGGTTTTTGATGTTTGGTCTTAACTTTGGGGCATGATAGGAATTTGTTGACATATGTGGCAACGTCATCCTTCATGTTAGGCCACCCGTATAGCTCTTTGAGGTCATGATACATTTTATCGGATCCGGGGTGAACGACATATCCTGATTTGTGTCCTTCATCCATAGCCAGCTTTCTTATTCCACCAGACAGAGTAATCAGATTCTATTCATGAAATATCGATTTTTATTAGCCCTTATTCCAAACTATTTATCCATTCCGTGCAAGGCTTCATTTTTCATATTTTTCCTCCTTAACAACTTCTAGTTGTGCATCATGAACTAAGGGAGAAAGGTTTGGTTGAATGGTTATAATTAAGGCTTGTACTCTTAACGGCTTAGCTCGTTCCTTTCGACTCTGAGCGTCTGCAACCACATTAGTTTTCCTCAGGTGATAATGAATTTTCACAGTTGCAATCACTTATTAGCTTCATCCAGTGACACTACTTCATATTCGACTCTTTCTTGTTCAAGATGTGTTGGAGGCTTTTATGGTCTGTGAGTGTAGTACAATTATTACCGTACAACTAATGTCTCCAGGTCTTAAAGATAAAGACTACTGCTCCAAAATCTAGATCATGCGTTGTGTCATTCACCTAGTGAACCTTAAGTTTTCATAAAGTATAATATATGACCCTATCTTTCTATATCAACCCATTGTGTGAAGCGTCACGGTAATCTACAAATTTCTTGCTTCTCTTGGATAAAATAAGCGCGCTGCACAGTTTGTGCTTTAGTAACTGATATGATGTCTCCTGATCCTTGCCCCAATCATACTTAATGTCTTTTTGGGTCAGTTTTGTTAGAGCTCCGGTGATCCTTGAGAAATTTTTAATAATTGCCTATAATAAGTGGCGAGTCTTAAGGACTGTAGTATCTCTATGGGGGTTCTAAGGGTTGACCAATTCATGATAGCCTCGATCTTTGCGGGGTCGACTTGGATCCATTTACTATTGATCACGTACCCGAGAAATCTTACCTATCTTAGCCAAAAGTCAAAATTAGAAAGCTTGGCATATAGTTGTTCTTTCTTCAACAACTCTAGAATCAGTATTAAGTGTTTGCTCGTGCTCCTCCTTGTTTCGTGAGTATATTAAGATTTCGTTCATGAATACAATCACGAATTTGTCTAGATAAGGTTTGCACACCTGATTTATGAGGTCCATGAATACCGTTGGGGCACTGGTTAATTCAAATGACATTAATAGGAATTTATGATGACCGTAACGGAATCTGAAGGCTGTCTTTGGACTATCTTTCTTGTGAACTCTAACCTGATGATAACCAGACCTTAGGTCGATCTTCGAATAGAAGCTTAATTCTTGGAGTTTGGTCAAACAAGTCATTGATTCTTGTGAGCGAATATCGATTCTTTTAGTTTATTTAGCTCTCGGTAATTGATGCACATCCTAAAAGTTCCCTCATTCTTCTTTATTAACAAAACTGGAGCTCCTCCAAAGGGAGGAACTCGGTTTGATAAACCTTTTATCTAAGAACTCCTACAGTTGGTTGGACGATTCTTACACTATTGATGGGGCTAATCGGCATGGTGCTCGAGCCACTGGTGCAACACCTGATACTAGGCCGATTTTTGTATTTGACACGCCTCGATGTTGGGAGTTCAGGTAAGTGTTCTGGAAAAACTTTGGGGTAACCATAAATAATAAGAATATTTTCGAGCCGCTTTTCCTTTGGCTCCCTCTCTGTCAACACTTCAGGGTCCTAATGCTTGAGATGATGCTTACTTTGGTATTTCTTGCTTTGCCTTGGACACTAAGGACCTTCTTATTGGCTAAAGGTATATGAACCATCTTCTTGTTGCACACTATTTCTGCACGATTTTTCGATAGTCAATCCATGCCTATGACCACGTCAGAACTTCCCAGTTTGACGGGCATCAAGTCTGTTTAAAAGAGTCGGCCTACTATTTCTAAGGAGCATCCTCGACTTATATTATTTGTCTTAAGCGTCTTACTGTCATCTGCCTCAATAGCATAAGTGGCACTTAATGGTGTAAGAATGGAATTTATCTGCTTACTGAACTTAGTGGGCATAAAGCTCCTATCAGCACCAGTATCAAATAGTAGAAATGCATATGTGGTATTTAATGGGGTAAGAGGATAAGTCTATGGGTTTGAAATTTCTTAGGCAGATAGTCATAGCTTTATCTTCTCCTACGCAGAGTTGTAGTTAAAACTTAATTCCTTATAAAAGTTCTTGATACTTAATCTTTGTATATGATATGGTCGGGATTTTTCGATAAATTTTCAAGCCTTACGTACATCTGATTGTAAAAACCTAGAGATATACTATAAACTGGTAGAAGGGTACTAAGTATGAGATGCCTCATCGTACTTCAGAGCGTTAAGTTGTTGGGTTAGTTCTACATTACGGCTTTGCGCTCTGCTAAGCGCCGTCACAATTCGTCAGTTTCGTCTTGTTGGATCGCCTAGGTATTCTGGTTGGCCCAATGTATGTTGGTGTGTTGCCTCCTACTTAATCCTTGCAGAGATCTCACCGACCCCCTGGTGGATTTGTCGGAGTTGGAGGTCGTGTCTGGCGGCCCTTGCTACCAACAAAGGCATCATTTGTTATGTAGGTTTCTGGTAAGTGTCCACACTTGAGAGGAAGATGGTGTTCCGACTTCAAACTGGTTTTGGATCCCTTCCTCGTTTCTCCCCTCTTGGAGAGTGTGGGGCATCCATCCCCACTGTCTTATGGTTGCCCGTCACTACTGTGGTGGGTTTGGCTGATGGGCAGGTACCGGGATAGACTCCCGTTGTGCTAGTCACACCCTTTTCCTAGGGGTGAACTTCCTCAATGGTCCATTGGGGTAGCTCCTGAATAGGGGGTAGGATGAAATACATGGTGGTGATGGTGGAGCAATTTGAGCTGCAGGGCCACAGTTGCCCCCCTCTTATTCTGACGGGTCGTCTACCACGTCATTGATTGGGTCTGGGTGTGTCTCCGATCCAAAGTACATCTTAGTGTCACCTTGGCTTCCTTGTTCCATGGGTGAGAGTTCATCCTCAGGGTCAGAGAGGATAATAACCGTATTGTTTGACATGTTTCTACATGTTCACAGTTCTGGAATAAGGTTTAGTTTTTGTAACAGTTATAGTCTAGGAACTAATGCAACCTAGTTCACTATAACTATGGCTCTGATACCAATCTGTCACACCCCGTTACCCCGGTTGGCAACGAAGCGTGACGTCGCGGAAGCGTAACCATAATCATAACGAACGACCACTATATGGACGTTTTTCAAAATTACATTGATTTAACTTCAAATATAAATATTATTTTACATAACCAAAATACAGCGTAAGTAGTTCTTAAAATACCAAGATTTAAATACACAATTTAGTTTATCAGGAAAGATGCAAATAAATCTTCGAGTTTGAAAATGATGCGACTCCAAAAATGAACGGAAGCCTTGGAATGTTTCCGATAAATGCGCATGTCTTAATCACCTGAAAATACATGCTAAAATACGTCAACAAATTGTTGGTGAGCTCATAGGTTTACGCGAAATGACCAATTTATGGACATTATCAGATGAGTTGAATTTATAAATCATAAATTCCATGTATGTATTACATAAACTATCATAACCGAAGCTTAATTAAATGAGTTTGTCCTGTGCAGTATTCCTATACGTAATACCGTGTGTTGAATATATATGCATCCCACCGTTAGCCGATTAAGACTAACCCGAATGGGGGACATGACTCCCGATAGATCTATCCACAATATATTCCCCCTTGCAAATAAATGCAATTAACGGTTCATGATTTGAGGTCTGATGGATCTGCACATGTGTAATACATATAAGAAATAAACAGTTTTGATGTCCATATGAAAACAATGTATGTATTTCCACCCTAATAGATATAGAAAATAGGGGCTATGAAGACTCACCGCATGTTGATGGCAAATGATCGTAGAAACGACGATTTATGTTGTTGATGAGTGATGACACCGGACGCATTTAACCGAGTCCTAAATGATATAAGGGATTTAATAAGACCCATATATGATAATATGTATGTATAAATGTTGTTATGTTTTAAATCACCCAACATTACAAGTTTATAAATAAAATCCACTTAAAACGTCAAGTTTATATATATACTAGCTACATACCCGCGCAAAGCGGCGGCGGTGACAAATATTTTTTTCGATTACTTGTTCGTTTAATAGATGACGATGATGAATAATATCTTTAAACAACGTAAAAGAAAAATACCTTAAGTTTCAATGTCAGTCAAATATCATAAAAACCATATGGTTACAGACAAAAATATGATCAAATATATTTGTGATAAAAAAATTTACAAGCATTTTTCATTTTATGCATCCAAAATATCCAAATATGATAATGTTTCACTTGAACGATCCGTTTGTTGAACATCCTGCAAATAATAAAAGGTTTTATAGTTATCAAAGATAAAGTATTGAAACATGTGGGTAATGCGAAATATAGGATTGTACCTTAATAATCACGCAAGACTTCTTGATACACCATATTTAATGTGTAGACTCCATCTCGATTGAATTTCTTGACAGGGGTCACCAATACCTTTGTAGTACCACGTGATGTACCTCTAGAAAGTGCCACGTAAAGTTGTCCATGGGAAAATACCGACTCAGGCAAATAAATTCCAACATTCGGAATTGTCTGTCCCTGACCTTTATTGATTGTCATTGCAAAGCTAAGTCGAATAGGAAATTGCTTTCTTCTCAATTTGAACGGGAACATATCTTCTTCGGATGGACATAAAGGAATTCTCGGCAAGAATACTCTTTTGCCCGCATGTTGACCAACAGCTATTTCTGCATCGATAACATTTTGCTGAAAACCTCTGCATATTAATCTCGTGCAATTACATAATCCATTTGATGGGTCGATATTCCGTAAGAGTATTACTGGACATCCAATCTTGAGACGAAGATAATGAGGAGGCAAACCACTAACATTTAGAGAGTTTAAGAATTCTATCGGGTAGAGATTATTCTTGTCGTCTTCTGCTTCATCAAAACTATAGTAGTTTTTCTCATCTCCACAAAATCTGTCGATCAGCAAATCATTGATCTCGTCAACACTGTTGTTTTTTGTGGATAATATCGCCCTAGATATGATATAATCCGAAGACCTTCCATTGACTTGCAGAGACGGAAAAACTGCATCGATCAAATCGTCCATCGACTTAGCTTTATCAGTGTATGGAATGATCATGTCATCGGGTATGCGGATAAAACTATCATCTATCACCTCCTCATCTCCATCACCGACTCTTAGCAGAAAATCAGACACGGATCAGCCAGTGCTCTCATATTTATACTTAGTATATAATTAAAATAATTATAATTTTGAAATAATAAATGCAGGATTTTAAGTAATAATAATAACTATAACTAATAATAGAAAAACATTATTTATTTCACAAAGCACAGATATACAAACCAACTTCATCCTCCTCATTCACAAATTTAACCCAAGGACCACATCACCATTTCATCTCAAACACTCAAACCCTAGCCGCCGCCCGCCTAGCACCGCCGCTTGGCGCCTCCACCCTCCACTCCGCGCCGCCGCCTTTTCCTTCGCCTGGTCGTCTCCTCTCTCTATCGTTGCTGGTCGGCGGTCGGTTGGTCGTCCTAGAGCTCTACGCTTTCGGTTAGCCTCGTGCCTTGGGCACGTTTTAGCTTCGGAGCTCATGATGCACTCGAATAACCTTATGTTTGGTAGCATCATTCATTCTGTATTATTTGAGGTATTTGCATTTTGAAGTTCAATTTCAGTATATCTCTTTCTCTGTTACTACTTTCCAGATCTTGGGGAGTTTGATTTTTTATACTATCACCTGGTGTTAATTTTTGAGTGGTTTTTGTGCCTCTCGATTTTCAGATCTGTTCTTGATGGTATATATTTTTCAAAAAGAGGGTTTATTTTTCAAAATTTTCAATTGTTGATTTTTTGGCAAATGAGAAGTTTTTCATACCTGGGGCATGTAAGCAGAAGTGATATATGATCTTTATATGACGATATTAAAGGCATAAAGCGAATATGCAGGTGCTTATATGATGTAATGTTATACTTTGGTTTTGAAGTAAAGTCAAATGTATTGAGTAATGACTGGATTGTCATATTTTTATATGACGAAATTAAAGGCATAAAGCGAATATGCAGGTGCTTATATGATGTAATGTTATACTTTGGTTTTGAAGTAAAGTCAAATGTATTGATGTTATGTTTTCTTTCATTTTGCTCTGTCTACAATGTATGGCTTCTTTTTGTTGTGTTATCTTTTCTAATTTGATTTCTCATTTTTTAAACAACTGATTCAGATCCCCTTTTGTTCTCTTTTGTTTCTACATAAGGCTTTTCAGGAAGCGAAGATAGACATTACAATTCGATTTATTAATATATTTTTTGATTGAAGAGGTGAATTGAAGATTGATTCCTTTGTATTTTGTTATTTTTCAGGTTGAATTAAAAGATGAGGTTGGAAATCGTTTGAAATCGATGATCTGAGCTGCAATGAAGGTTTTAGTAAGGGAAATATTTTATTACTCTGATTTCTTTGTTGCCAAACGTTAGCAATTTAAAAGTGTGTGATTAACGGTGTTTGGTTACCCTAACAGTGGGAGGTACCATTGTCTGATGCTTAGTGTTTAGTATATACATATATGCAAAAATCAACTTCACCTCAAGGGGTGCTGCACAAAACAATTGTAATTCTTTTTCGGTTCAGATTCTTTGAAAACACGTGATTTTTCAAGATGGTAAGCACCATAAGTGTAATAACAAATATAAACATTATAGACCATATATCAATTTGAATCCTGGAATGTATAAAATATAAGATCCCAAAATCAATTTTAATGTTTGACTTGCACTTAAAATATGCAACTATAAAAATAAAGCTCGTGTTTAGTGCAGATATATAAATCTGACAACATACACAAAAAAAAAAGTTTGGAATAAAAAATACTATACACAAGTACATGGAAACAAAAAAATTTGAGCTATAACAAATATAAAGCACACGAGTTTGTTTCTGTTTTCACATAACCAACCTCTTTCTTGCTTTCATTTGCATCATAAAGCATGCATCCCTCCCTGATGCATCTATTCCCTTTAAAATTGTTTCTAGCTTGTTGAATATTTGACTTTTTTCTACCTCATAGATGTAACTTTGAGTTTTTACTATTAGCGCATTGCTCCTGCATTTCAAAACATAGAAAAAATCTAAGTTTAGTTGTCTTATATTAAAATTAAGACAATGATACTAATAGTCAAATTTCTAAAAGTAAAAATAATAAAAACAATAGGGGGAGAAGTCAAGCCCTGAAGTTAGTAACAGTAGAACAGGAGAAGAAATCAAGCTCGAAAGTTGTTCTCAACATCTATTTGAAGTAAAGGAAAATAAATACGAAGAGGGAGAGGAGTCGATGAGCTGTTGCATAAGTACATAGGTACAAGAAAAGATAAACATACGCATACCATAGGTACAACATGACCTTTGCTAACATCAGGGAGCATCACATCTTTTTCCTTGAGCCTAGCAATC
The DNA here is from genome assembly GCA_020465985.1 of Centrapalus pauciflorus. Lineage (NCBI taxonomy): Eukaryota > Viridiplantae > Streptophyta > Magnoliopsida > Asterales > Asteraceae > Centrapalus > Centrapalus pauciflorus. The sequence goes on along the minus strand of JAANYP010001389.1, from coordinate 8,707 downwards.
GTATCATTGAAATCAAACCTTTTAAAGCAACCAGAGATGGCACGACTCTCCTGCGTGATTATTCAATAATGATATATCAAGGCTGAGAAAAGAATATAAAACAATAAATAGACAAAACCCCTTGATGAATGGAGCTAATATGTGTTGTATACATGTCAAACTCCAGGAAGTGCAAAAAATTTGAGTAAACTATAGTTTGAGAAATTTTAGTGTAGAGACAAAAGAAACAATACTTACAAGACGGTAAATAGTGGGTCTGCTCCAAATTTCACATGCTAGATCGCATCAGCCCAATGACCTCCTTGTGGACAAATTGTACAACTTTTTTAACTGATTATACTGAGATCAGTAGAAATTATAAGAGAAAAAAAAAAGCAACCGCGATGAAGACGAGTAGAAGACAAAACATGTAGCGACTATAGTAGGGATCGATTGGTGTACCCAACCTGAAAGATAAACGAACACCAAAACCACAATTCAATCCTACTTGACAATGTTTGATCATAAACATGAAGTCGTCATGTCAGTAAGTATATATATACTTGAAAAACCCGAGTGTGGCTTGAGTCAATCCACCAAAGAATGTTGCAGTGAAAGCAAGGTGGTGATATTCATGTTTTTGTTTAACAAAGTCTAGCTCATTTTATAGCATCATTCCAAGCAAGGGAGAGACCACTGCCACGGGTCCAATGACAATATCTCTCGAGCTACCCTTGAAGGCATTAACAAGATGTGAAATGAAGCTAGAATCTGCAGTAAGGAAATGGTGATTAAGGATAAGGGATTCAACTACGGTTTTAAAGAAATTGAAAAAATGATACTCTAGATATTCAACTGGAATTATAATAATGATTTATTCTTCAAACTACCTGTTTCAATCAAAGTTCCTTGATGACGGGCTTATGGGTGTTTCTTGCATCTATAGAAAATATTCAGTGTTCTCAATAAACTATAAAGTATAAACTAATCAACAAATGAGAAAAGTGCCTACGTCAAGGTCTATTAAGAAATCCAATTGCACCATTCCTATCCAAAATCCATTTGAAGCATGATGTCTATTAAGAAATCCCACTTAAATGAATCAAGAGCCTTGATGTTAGTAATGAACTTTGTACTTCATAAATATACAATCTGCCTATTTTGTCAGCTATAGTGATTTAAATTTTATAAAGCTTAAATTTAAACCTTTTTATACAATAAAAGAATTCATTCAATCAACTTTTGACAGTATTTATAAATCTATAGCATGCATATTAATTAATTAGAAGGCCAAAAACATCCACATCAAATTTGAAATAATGAAAATAAATTTTGGTAAATGAGAAGATCATTCAACAATTAGAAGAACCTTACGAATAACAAAAAGTTAAAACCAAACATAAAAACCAACAATAATAAACATTAAAAACTAAAGAAGACGAAGTGATTCTTTTGTCAAAATAAAAGCAACAGCAGCACATGTATGTATGCTGTAGAATCAAAATAGAAAAGAACATCAATTCATATGTGTGTATGTGTTTGGTGTATGAACAGGAAGCAGTAACAACAACATAGTTAACAAGAAGAGTAGTTTGTGTGTCAACAATAAAACAACATCAACAACATATAGAAATGGCTTGTACTTCTTAAAATTCATAATATGCATAAATAACTTGTACTTTATGCATGATGAGTTGTTTCTAAGACCATGAAACTAAATACATTACAATAAAATGGAGAATGTATGTGTATTGTGAGATTAAAAATTAACAGCATATAGATAGATATATAAATAAGACTGCATGAGTGTGTGTGGTGGCTGGTTGATGGTCAATTGGTCATTCAATCTTTCAGTTTCTAGCTGTCAAAAGTCAAAACCAAAACACAGCAGCAGCCTTGACAACTAATATATATGTGTGTATGGGTAATGTAAGTGCATAAGTAAGTATGTGTAGCATGTAAGTATATATAACATGTGTATGAGTGTCCATTTTGCAAAACAGTAACATAAAAGGGAACTGCCACATACATGACTCTAAAACCAAACAACTTAATACAAAAAAACCCACACACATGAACACAGATAGTAAGGTCCATGCTTTGAAATGGGTGTAGTCAACTTCTATTTTGCGTTCATCTAGACATAGGATTTGCAAAGAACCAAGACTCAGAAAAATGATTTACAAAGAACGTTATAGTAGGCAGCGAGCCGAGTAACAATACTTCATGATTTCCAGCTTTTAAACCAAATCCAAAATAACAGCAGTCACAATAAAATAGAAAGAAACCAAGACAATATAAAAACATCCACAGCATGCCGAAAAACAGAAACAGACATCAATTTGTAGCATCGGACAGCAACAGATCAGATTAGAAACAACAATAGAACAAGCTGACTATAGCATCCTAATTAGAACCAAATTCAGAATAGAACCAACCCCAACCTAGCAAGAGATTATCAAACATATCCAAATGGCAACAGCACCCAACCCAGCTTAAATGATGAAAAACACAGGTCATATGCAGAAGCAGATCAATACTTGTTACAAGGCTAGCCCTCTCATCAAAATAGATAAAAATATGGACCGAAATAAATCAGCAGCAACCATACAGCCTGGAACAGACCAAAACCACACACAAAGAATCAGGTACAACATTCATAAAACTAACCTGACAAACAACAACTATAACCATCAAAGAAATCAGCAACAGATCCTGATCCCATTGAGATGGGGTAGGGAGAAATTGACAACAGTCTTGCCCACACCAAGGTTGGGCGCCTTTGTCACGAATTTGACCTATGAGATGTGCTTATGGCCTGCACATAAAGTAGCCATAAAATAGAAATCAAGCAATTAAAACTTTGGGATGGCAGCAGAAAAAAGTATTAAGCAACAATATCCAACATACTTATATTATGCACTTCTCTGTTATAACAACCCAATTTATGACATTACATGATATGTTAACAAACAATGCCAATTAAAAATTAATAAAAATGACAAAAAATAATGAAACAAAGCTGTAACAAATCATGATCTTATCTCGTTTGAACTGAAGCTTGCACCAAGATCTTATCTCGTTTAAACCCTTCAAATCAAATTCACAATTCAAAGAAAGAAAACAACATGTTCTCCAGTAATTAATGTTCATACTTCTCTATATATTTCAGAAAGATCTAAAACGCTAAAAGGGTTGAATTAAGGCTTCTTTGTAGCAAACACCACTGCATCAGCAGTGTTATTTGGTACCCAGCAACATATACATCTGTTTGGGGAATGGGGATAGAATAACTTTAATTGGTCATCAAAAGCATCACTTTATGCCAAAAAAATCAAGTGAAATGGAATTGAATCATGGCACAAAACGCATATAACATTAGCCAGATTGGAGGAGGATTTGGCATACACATTAACTAAAAACAAATCAAGAAAGAATCAAAATAAAACTTTACCGTAAACGTACGAGGAGGAGATCGAGTTATAAATGGTGATTTCATACTTCACCGTAAACGTACAAGGAGGAGGATCCACGGGTTTTTCAGATTGAGCGCTCCATGGGTCAAATTTAAAGTGAAAATGAGAGAGAAGGAGGCGTTGTTAGCAGATGAAGCGTGGGGAGAAGGAAAGCTGCGTTTGTCTTTTCGATGCATCGGTTCCCAAGAATTCAAATTTCACAGATAAAATTCCTATTCGATTTATCTTGCAGCACCTCCTTGTACTTCATGCTTAACTACTTGTACGTCTTAAAATTCAAGATCCTGCTTTGTTAAGTTGTACTTTATGCATTGTAGCTTGTAAAAAACTAAATGCTTTAATAGTAGTAAAGATAAAGATATATATATATATATATATATATATATATATATATATATATATATATATATATATATATATATATATATATATATATATATAATTTTCCATTTTTTCAGCCTACTTTGAGGCTGTTTTTGACCAAGCTCCAAAACGATTTAGGCTTTGATTTTCTTGGAAATTAAACTACTATATACAAAGAATTTTTAAAGTCAAGAACGACCATTTTTCAAGGTGTTTAGGTTAGGGAAAAAGCTCGCTAAAAACCATATGTTGGCCATTTTTGAGCTGTCAAACTTTCTGGTTCCCAAATAGAGTGTGATCTTTGGTGAGTTGAAAGAAGAGGATTTGATTGTGATATGTTGAGTAAAAAAATATATTTCAAGGTCCTTTTGTCCTCTCCTAAGGCCGGCCTAATGAGGATGTATTTCAAGGTATTTCTATTTTTTTTTTGTGTTAAAGTATTTAGAAATGTATTCTTCTATTTCCCTTTTCTTGTAAATTCATAAATTCTTTTGGATGCATTGTTTTAATGAATTGTTTTAGTCTTGCATAATTAGTGTTAAGTAATTGTATTAGTGTATGATTAGTGCCACTAATCATAGTTTAATTATATACTTAGTTGAATTAATCCATCATATCGCAAATCGATCGGATTAATTGATTTGCCGATTCATCCCACCGATGAAATTGATTCAAATTGAGTTGAATTTCCTTATGAGCATTGTTAATCACCTTGATTAATTGCTAATGACCATTGATTAGGTTATAAATTTCTAATAAACAATGATTAGATCATAGTTGCTAACCTGGTTTAGTGCCAGATGTTACAGTACTCAAGACTCCCATATCCTTTGATTGGACAGAATTGATCATTTCCAAAGCGAACTGTCCCACAGAATTTTTCAACGAAGTTTGTGAGAGTTCCTCTCTATCTGGTCATATGCTTTGAGCACCCGGAGTCAAGGTACCACACATGATTTACCTATAAGACGAAAAAGACGTGAGATACCCACTTATAGTTGGGTACTTTGGATTTTGGTAAATCATGTGGTTTGTTATTATTCTTCTCTCAGATACTGCCTTTAATTTAGGAACCCACTTTTTAACAGTACGTTTAGGTATCCATTTTTGTACAGTTCGATGTGGAACTGATTTTGAAATATGCTTCATTGGAACCTTTTCCTGTTTAAAAGAAGGAACCTTTTCCTTTGGTAACCAAATGAGATTATCTGATTTAGCATGCATTATTTGACAACGAGTAGAATTTAAAGCAAGTAAATCAGTTCGAGAGTATTTATTACATTGTTTATCAGTAAATCAATTACAGATAGAATTATCAAATTGACTAATCCTATCAGTAACAAAATTTTCTTTGACTCTCCACTCTTGTCTAAAACTCTTGTTTTTCGTTTCTCGTTGCTTCTTTCGCCATTCTTCTTCCTTGAGCTTTTCACAAAATTATCTGACATAATAGAAACACGAGAATTAGTCAATATAAAATTCTGTTTATTCTGTAAAATTCTCTTACCTTTGGAAGTATAGACCTTCTGTGCAATAGAATCCTTTGAGGAAGAGGATTCACCTTTTTCATATATTGGAGTCACAAAATGAACTTTTGTTTTCTCCTTTTTCATTTGTAAAACCAGTGAATTTTCTGATGTATCCTTAGAATCTGTAGATATTCTTTTCAGAATACTTACAGGTTCTTTAGATTTTTCAACTTATTTGTCATGTAACGCGGTTTAACAAATTCATCTATCTTGAAAAACATCTCTTCCAAGGAGTTGAAATCCGAGTTCATATACAGATCGAAATATTGTTCAGAATTAATAGAATCAAGTTGAATTGAAGGTTTTTGATTTAGTTGAGATTTATTTTCAGGCTGATTTTGCAGCTTTAATTGCAAAGTTTTAATTTCAGCCTTAAGATTATGATTTTCAGACCCAAAAGTTTTGATTTTCAATTCAAGATCAGAGTTTATCTTCTCAAGAATTGAATTTGGTAAATACAGCTTTTGAGAATGAATAGTATTTTCAGATAAATCCTTATCAAAATAAGTCTGAATATACTCCTCAGAAATGAAAGAATTTTGATAAGATTCATTTAATCTGTTATAGTCGACAGTATTCTGCATTTTATCAGATCTCAACCTTTTTAAATCTTCACTTGATTCTACTTCATCCGAAGCTTTCATAAAAACCATTTGTAAAACCTAAATTCATATATCTGACATCATATAAAGTAGGTGAATTTGAAACTGCTTTTGTCAGATATTTAGGATTAGTCCAACCTATACCTGATTTTGAATTATAAAATTCGGTATCTTTAGGTTAATTTAAATATATTGTTTGATCTGTTTGACCTCGTTTTATAAACTCATCTTCCAAATATTTTATTTTCTTGTAAAGCTTTGTCCTTTCATCAAATATAGCATGAAATTTCACCGAATAACTTGATGCTTCTATTTCAGCTAAATTCAGTTTTTCTTTTAGGTCAGATATATTGCTATTCAGTTTCTGAATTTGACTTTAAAGTTCATTTGATTTATCTTGTAAATCTGATATAGCTCGTAAAGCTAATGCCTTATCATTGGAAAAATCTAATACTAACGCATGTTCTTGACTTAATTTCTTTTCCAAGGAATGAACATTTTTCTTTTCAGCTTTTAAAGATTTTTCAAATTTATTTAACATATAAGCTGTAACATCCTAGAAATTAAATTACTGTATTTGAGGTTTATCAGTTTCAATTTTAATTTAAGTTGGATTGCATTTGGAGTAATTATAAAAGTTAGTTGTTTGATTTAGAAATTGAAAATTTCAATTTATTAAGTTAATATAATTATTATTAAGTGGTTGAAAGGGTAAAATAAAGATTGAATCTTTATTTAATGGAGTTTAAGAAGTTGATTGCTATTTTAAGGAATTAAGAAATTTTAAAGTTGTGATCTATAATTATTAAGTACGTTAAGTTATACCGATATTGAAATCAAGACACAAATCAGAATTTATGAAAGTTAGATAAGGGAGGGGTTAAAGGTGACAAAAGATGAAAGTGGAAATTAAAAAGGACTTAAACCTTTCATTTGGAATCATACATCTATCTCTCTACCTTCTCACTAAAAGAAAAGAACAACCACGGTTCTTTCATCTTCAACTCAAGAGTTCAAGAAACATCAAAGCTTAGAAATTGAAGTTAAAAATCTAGATTCAAGGTGTTAAGGAAGGAACTACAACTATTACAACAAACAAAATAAGGTAAATATCTCTCAAACTCTCCAAAATTTGAGGTTTTGGGTTCGGTCTCCATATAAACCGAATCAAAGATTTAGGGTTCAAAATGTTTATGCATGTTAAATATTCTTGTGGTTTTGTGTGAATCTAGTGTTGAAGAAGTTGTGTGCAAAATTTCGGGTTCTAATTCAAGTTATAAAAACGATTTTTGGGAAATTTATATAAGTTCTGTGTGTACGTGTTTGAATACTGAAACCACAAACTGGGGTACCGAAACCATCAAGGTTTTGGTATTTGCATTTTCCCCCTACCGAAACATATATGTGTCTACTGAAACCTAATGTACTGAAACTTTAGATATACCGAAACTAGTTGTGAAGGTACCGAAACCTTTAAGGTTTCGGTACAAACTACCGAAACCCTCCAATACCGAAACTATGTATGCATGCTTAGCTACCGAAACCTTGGAATTATACCGAAACCCACACAATTTACTAAAACTTCTATGTACTAAAGCCTTGTGTGTATATACCGAAACATATAGGGTACCGAAACCTTTAAGGTTTCGGTACATAATACCGAAACTCAATGGGTGTACCGAAACCATGTATATGTGTGTATACTGAGACCTTCGTACCGAGACTTTCACATAAATGCAGAAACTTTATATATAGATACCGAAACCCACATACCATTACTGAAACCTTTATGAATAATGAAACTCGCAAACAAATACCGAAAACTCTTATGGTTTTGGGTAGGATACCGAAACTTATAACAAGTTTTCAGTAATTTTCTTTTTATCAGAACAAAACAATAAATATACACACACATATATGTATATATGTATATATGTATATATATATATATATATATATATATATATATATATATATAAATGAATATATAATATATATATATATATATATATAAATATATTGGATTGGGTTTTAATTGTGAAAATAAATAGAAACGGATGGACAATCTTTAATTCAGATATGTTATGGACATTTTGGGCAATCTCAAATATTGGAGATTAAAAGTATAAACTTCAGATATGATTTTGACGGGTTGACACGATAAATTGTGAAAATTGGCGAAACTCATTATAAAACGAGAGATTGATGGTATCGATAAAGGGGTTAATTGAGAATAATAAAGCCATCAAGTAAGAGGATTTAAATATGAGTTTCGGATGATGGTTCCGAATGATGTGACACTTTAATATTGATATCAAACATATGTATGATATGTTTTATTTATGAAAATGTAACAGGTCCCTTGTGGTGTTGATTAACCCACAGTGGGGTACTTTGTGATCCGGTTGAAAGCCCGAGAAGAAATAATATCGGTTAAAAGTTTAATTACGCACCCACTGTGAGTACAGTAGATTTCGCATGTTTATATCTGTTTTATGTTAAGCTTTGCCTGCTGAGACCTGTTGCTTCAATTATTTGTTTGGAATTCTACTAACTTGCATAGATTTAGATGCACATTCCTACTTGTTGCATGTCCTTTCGATTGTTGTGCATCTATTGATGGACCGGTGGGTCGCATCGATTACTCTGATGTTACCGTGCTATATGACCTGGAGCTGATCCACTCCTAGGCCCGGTAGGCAGTATGTCATCCCCGATCGTACGTTTGTCTCAGATGGTATGTTTAAATGCCGAGCTT
>JAANYP010001388.1:185537-201590 GCA_020465985.1 Centrapalus pauciflorus | reverse complement strand
GCAAAATGTACTGTAAAAATATATAATGATTTTTGATAAGACCAGCTTAGACTGGTTATTGCAAATAGGGGGAGATTGTTAGGCACAAAAAGGCCTCAGTCAAACCTGTTCTACATCTGAGGGGAGATTTATAATCAAACCTGTTGATGCATTTGAAGGTTGAATTTAAGGCCTGTTATATGTCTTATTGAAACCTGAAAATGATTTGCAATATCAGTCTAAAGCTGTTCTATATGTTGCATGTGTTGCAACTAAGACAGTTTGTCCAAGCTGCTCTGTCTGCTGAACAGGCTGGACATAAACTGTCTACGCTGCTCTACACTGTCGAGCAGCTTGGGCAATTTTAAAGTGTTCTGTTCTTTGTGAACAGAACCTGTTCTTTGTGAACAGGCTAAACACTTTATGGAATATGTTTCCAAGTCATCATGTATTGTTTTTTACTACAAGATCAGTTTACATAGTCGAAGACAAAGTGGAAAACAGAACTGCTCAGCCTGCCCACGCTGTTCTGTAACATGAAGACAAAAGGTTATTTGAAAAAGGGTGACAGACCTTTTTTTTATATCTAAATAGGCCTTTACAAGGAAGGAAGACGCAAAGTTGACATTCCTAAATTAGTTAAAGGCAATGCAACAGTAGACAAAGTAAAAAGACAAAAGTTCTGCACATGTGAAGACAAGTCTGCTTTTCAGAAAAGTGCAGAAAAGGTTATGTTGTCTTTTCAACAAGACTTCTCCTTTTTCATTCCGTCCAATGAAGATGTTTCTCTTAGATCCTCTAAGTGAGTATAAAAGGAAGCTTCTGAGGTCAGAAAAAAAAGTGAAGAATGCTAAGTGCTGAAACCCAAGAGTGAACGTGCAAGTGTGATATTCATGCATGCAAGTCTTCTGTGTAAACCAGTATCTGTGTGTCTAAGCTGTTTTACATAAGCTGTTCCTTTAAGTCTTGTAAACACAGTGAGTGCTTCTTAGTGGATGTATTCATTGTATACTAGTTTGAGTTTGTCTTAGACTAGTGAACATACTGTTGTATCTGTCATCTCAGCTTGAACTATTCCGCATTCAAGCTTGTTTGTAATTAACAAATTGTTGATAATACATACAAACATTGAGAAAAGAGTGTGTAGTTTTTTAAATTGCTGTATTCACCCCCCCTCTACAGCTTATAACTATATACTTTGGAAACCTCTCGGGACCTACATCAAGGCTATCAGGAATTGGTCAACTCTTAGAACCCCCATAGAGATACGACAGTCCTTAAGACTTGCCACTTATTATAAGCAATTTTCTCAAAGACCACCAGAACTCTAACAAAACTGACCCGAAAAGACATTAAGTATGATTGGAGCAAGGATCAGGAGATATCATTTCAGTTATTAAAGCACAAGCTGTGCAGCGCGCCTATTTTGTCCATACCTAAGAGGAACGAGAAATTTATAGATTATTGTGACGCTTCACACAATGGGCTTATATAGAAAAATAGGGACATAGCTTATACTTTATGAAAACTTAAGGTTCACTAGGTGATTTACACAACGCAAGATCTGGATCTTGAAGTAGTAGTCTTTATCCTTGGAGACATTAGTTGTACGGTATGAAGTATATTGTATTCACAGACCATAAGAGCCTCCAACACATCTTGAACCAGAAAGAGTCGAATACGAAGTAGTACCGTTGGATGGAACTAATAAGTAATGGCAACCGTGAAAATTCATTATCACCTGAGGAAAACTAAGGAGCTAAGCCGTTAAGAGTACAAGTGGATAAATAGTTTAGAATAAGGGCTAATAAAAATCGATATTTCATGAAAAGAATCTGACTACTCTGTTTGGTGGAATAAGAAAGCTGGCTATGGATGAAGGACACAAATTAAGATATGTCGTTCACCCCGGATCCAATAAAATGTATCATGACCTTAAGAAACTATACGGGTGGCCTATCATGAAGAATGACATTGCCAAATCGGTCAGAAAATTCCTAACACGCTCCAAAGTTAAGATAAACCATCAGAAACCATTTGGGTAATAGTCGACAACCTAACAAAATCCGCGCGTTCCTACCAATCAAGAAGAACATCAGGATGAATAAGCTAGTCCAAACGTACCTCAAGGAAGTCGTCTCCGGACACGGAGTGCCTATTATAATCATTTTGATATGGATAGCAGATCTACAGCTAAGCTTTTGGCAATTATTATTGCAAACTGTGGATACAAACCTGGACTTGAGTACCTCATATCACTCTCAGACCAATGGTCAGAATAATAGAACGATCCAAACCCTAGAACATACATTAAGAGCCTGTGTAATGGATACTCATTTGCCTTAGTGGAATTATCGTACTACAATAGCTATCACTCAAGTATTAAAGCTACTCCGTTTGAAGCCCTCTACGGGCAAAAGTGTCGATCACGGATTTATTGGGAAGAAGTGGGAAATGGCCAAATCACTGGCGTTAAGATCATTCATGAAACCACCGAAAAGATAATACAGATGCGGAACTGACTAAAGGTTGCCCGCAATTGTCAGAAAGTTATGCAGATGTAGGGAGAAAATCCCTTGACTTCTAATTAGGAGAACGAGTACCAATGAAAGTCTCTCCATGGAAGGGTGTGATACGATTAGGAAAATAAGGAAAAACTAAACCCTCGATACATTGGCAATGCAAAGTCTTAAAGGGAATTGGACTCGTAGCTTATCGTTTAGAGTTACCACCAGAGCTTAGCAGCATGCACAATACCTTCCATGTATCAAATATGAAGAAGTGTTTGTTAGAGGAGACACTTGTTACCCCCTTGGAAGAGATCCAGCTAACTGATAAACTTCGCTTCATCAAAGAGCCGGTTGAAATCATGGACCGTAAGGTCAAAGGATTGAAGCACAGTTGTATGCCCATCCTCAAGGTCAGATGGAAATTCTAGACATGGACCACAATTCACTTAGGCATGAAAAGGCTAGTTTAAGCAAAGATACTCTCATCTACTCTTAAGTAACAATACCCCTGAGGAAACAGGATAAAATTTCGGGACGAAATTCCCTTAACAGGGGGAGACTGTAACATCCGGCATTGAACCAGGTTAGCAACAACGACCTAATTAGTATTTAATGGCCAATTATAACCTAATCAGTGGTCATTAGAAATTAACCAAAGTGATTAACAAGGTTCATGAAGAAATTCAACTCAATTCGAATCAAATTCATCGGCGCGATGAATCGGGAAATCAATTAATCCGATCGATTTACGATATGAGGGATTAATTCAACTAAGTATATAATTAAATTATGATTAGTGACACTAATCATACACTAATACAATTACTTAACATTAATTATGCAAGACTAAAACAATTCATTAAAACAATGCATCCATAAGTATTTATAAAATTTTAAGAAAAGGGAAAATACAAGAATACATTTCTAAATACATTTATACAAAAAAAAAATGAAAATACATGGATATACACCTAAGGGCCGGCCATTAGGCCATATGGTGTATTAGAAGTTGACTTTTATTTAAATAATATTACTTTAAACACCATCATTTTGTTAAAAAGTGCACTCAACTTTTGTCTCCCATGCCTTTCATCAATTGAAAGACCAAACATTTCTCTATAAATAGGAAGACAATTCATTCATTTTATTCACACCAAAAACCCTTCTTTCCTCTCCTAAAAACCGGCCATATACCCCTTTCATCACAAAGTTCTTCATTCAAAGTGTTCTTCAAGTATTCTTGGTGTTCTTCAAGTGTTTTAGTGCAAACTTTGCAAAGACTTCAACTACTACTCAAAATCATCTTCCAAATACATCAAAGTAAGTAAATACTAAATTATTTCATCATACATTTATGTTTATATAAGTCTTGCATAATATATATAATCACCAACAACAACAAGTTACATAACAACTCAAGTTTATAAGTTTCTAGTTTTTATTTTAAGTTGTTTCTTTACATGTGTTTATGTATATGTAAACACATTATAAAAGTGTTAATATCATGAAAACATGTGATATATATGTGTTTTTATAACTATTATGGCTTTTATACAAGTAGTCTTTGAATAAACAACAAGAATCATAAGTTGTTGTAAGTTTATAAACTACGGATTTTCGGCAGAAAATATATATCGACTTTGAAAAATCATAACTAATTCATAACTCAACGAAATGAGTTGATCCTTGTCTCAAAAGTTAGATCTATGTCTTAACTATAGATCTGTAATTTTTCATAATTTATTTTGAAGTTTAAGACCTCCAAAAATTATTTGGGAAACCGAAAGTTTGACCGCTCAAAAATGGCCAACATAGCGTTTTTAACGAGCTTTTTCACCAATCTAAACAACTCGAAAAATGGCCGTTCTTGATTCTAAAAATCCTTTGTATATAGTAGTTTAATGTCCTAGAAAACCAATGTCTAAAACATTTTGGAGCTTGGTCAAAAACAGCCTCAAAGTAGGCCAAAAAACCTCCGGAAAAGCTGGAATATATATATATATATATATATATATATATATATATATATATATATATATATATATATATATATATATATATATATATATATAAACTTGACGTTTTAAGCAAATCTTATTTATAAACTTGTAATGTTGGGTGATTTAAGACATAAAAATCTATAAATATACATATTATCATATATTAATGATATTAAGTCCTTATTATCATTTAGGACTCGGTTAAACACCTCCGGTTTCATCACCCATCAAACAACGCACATTTCCATTTTTGCGCATATTTTGCAATCGCAATCCGGTGAGTCTCCATAGCCCCTATTTTCACTATCTATTGGGGTGGAAATACATGCTTCATTTTCATATGGACATCAAAACTGTTTATTTCTTATATGTATTACATGTGGTTCCATCAGCCCTTATATCATGAACCGTTAATTGCATTTATTTGTAAGCGCGAATATATTGTGGATAGATCTATTGGGAGTCATGTCCCCCACTCGGGTTAGTTCGGGTCGGCTAACAGCGGGTACATATATATTCAACACACGGTATTACGTATGGGAATACTGCACAGGGCAAACACATTTCAATTAAGCTTCGGTTGCATGATGGTTTATGTAATACATACACGGAATTTATGATTTTATAAATTCAACTCATCTGATAATGTCCATACAACTGGTCTTTTCGCGTAAACCTATGAGCTCACCAACAATTTTTGTTGACGTATTTTAGCGTGTATTTTCAGGAAATTAAGGCAAGTATGCCTCAGACGTATTTTACTTTCAAGCTTCCGCATCCATGGAGTCGCATGCATATTCAAATTAACGGAGATTTAGCTGCATTATTTTGTGATAATTTAATTATGTAATTAAATCTCTGTATTTTGCGAACTCCTTTACTCATATCAGTCTATGTAAAACATTGCTATGCTTTAAAGCTTTAACGATGTATTTTAAAAACGTCCATATAGTGGTCGTTCATTATGATTATGGTTACGCTTCCGCACTCGTCACGCCTCGCTGCCAACCGGGGTAGCAGGGTGTGACAAGATCCAATCTCTTTCTCTGCAATTTCATTCTCTGTTGTCATTTCTCTGCAATACCATTCTTTGTACCAAACACACTCTTAATGAATTTAAACTCATTCTCTGATAGCAAATTCAAACAATTTGCAAATCATAGTCATGAACTTCAACATAACATATTCAAGAATTATCATTATAACTTAACCCAATCGAAACGACTATCAAGTAAAGTCTATTACGAAGTCAACTATCTTCAAGTCTAAAATCTGATAACACTTTTATTATCTACCACTTGAATATCATCTTTGATTCCGGAAAAATATCAGCAACTAAATTGTAAGTTGAAAGCTTAATGAGATCAAGACTAATCCACATACACAATACATATGTTGCAATCAAAGTCAAATAGAACAACTAGTATTGCTCCCAACAACTAATGTTTGTGCATCATGAGAAAGAACAAATCAATCTTGAACAGACAAACTGATAAATGTGGGAGCTACGCTACCCACAGATGGGAGCTAGCCGTCAATCTCATTCTGTATTTGAATGTGACTAACAATCATCTATATATCGAGACGTCTCTAGAATCAGTAACTAGGAACTCAAAAGTTGGGCATAATCTAATCAAATGAATCATATAACAAAGAATACTAAAGATAGAATCAAAGAATTGAGAACTGAATTAATTCAAATACCATGACATGAAAATATAGAACTGAAGTACATGTTAATCGAAGGATAAGTAATGTATCGTTAAGAAATCATGCCTATCATTAAACAGAACCCGAGTGTATTAGACGACTCAAATATATCAATAATATCAAATGAATCAAGTAAAGTCTAGTTCGTTAAACAAAGAAAGTAATGCATACAATCGATTCAGGTTGCAATACTAAACAATGTGTACATATAAAGTGTAAAAGTCTATCATTCACATGGAAATTTAATGATAAGTCGTCAAGCTTCATTCCTAATCCATTCCGTTGTAACTTAATGTTTGGTCTCAAACCAAAACATATTCCAAAACCGAATGAGCAACTCAGTGTCTCAAAAGCGATCTAAAATAAGGTTGCATTTGACCTATAATAACATTATGAAGACCACATGAGTATTCCAAATTTTATTTACTTCCAGACACGACTTCACACTTCTGGCCAAAGTTTGAACAACCGTAAAAAGACATACTTTTTATCCCTTTTTAGGACGATTCAGTTTAAGAAATCCAAAGGAAACAAAATGTTTACTCATGTAGCATTCAAAGGATATAAAAATCACAAAAAAAAAATCGATGTATCGTTGATTTTATAAAATTTTTATAAAACAACCTAGTGATGCTGTCAAATATCTCGAAAATTGTATGAGTTTTTGACTCAAACTCATACCAACAAGAAATCATGTTAAAAGATTTTCTTTCAACATCAAACAACATTATATATCAGCTTCTACTTTTGCATGTCAAACTTCAAGAATAATTTAAGATCAATCAACCCGAACAAGCTTGGGTACAAGCTGTTAATGAACATCAAAACCAAGTACATACCTTGATCAATTTATGCTTCCAAATTCAATTTCATCTTCAATATTAGCTCCAAGTCATTCAATCTTACTGTTAAAATCAGCAAACAGACAGTTTTGAGCTAGAACAAATTCATCAGTGGTGCATACTACATAACTCAAATCAAGTCAAAGATCAAGGAAACTTACTCAAACTCTTAGAATTCATATCGAGAAGACTATGTATAGCTATTGTACTATCTTACTATTTTGAAACTTCGACTATTATTCTATTTTGAAGAACCGTAGCTCTCTCTCTCTCGAGTATTTTAATATTACAAGCAAAGAACTATCCTTATTGAACCCGATAATTTCCTTTCTTTATTTGACTTAATATTTCAAGAAATATCGTTATTGATCATTGTACTATTTTGTTTTTCACTTTTCCAATTTCAGCCCCTTTTTTATGTAACGTATTATACTAAACTTACAAATTTTAGCAACAAACTTTCATTTGCAATCAAATTTCGACAATTCTTTTTGAAATGCCTCTGAAATCTTTAGAAAACACTAACATAGTAATAGTATTCCACATTTCATTGCTAAATATTACCTTTACAAGATAAAGTCTCTTTATCACATAATTTCTCTTTAATTAGTCAAAAGTAAGACTTAAGTTGTTTTCATCAATTTAAATACTTGGAGATTATTATTTCCCAGGATGTTAGAGAGGTCAACAATTGCTTTGTGGCCAATGACGAAGTAAAAGGTACAAAATTTTATGCATTACATTCTTGATGAAAAAGAGGAAATGTTTGATTATATGCTTTTTGATCTCAAAGGTGTTGTTAAAAAACAGGATTTGAAATCTGAAATTTCTAAACTGAAAAATGAACTTGATATCAAACCTAATAAACTTGATAGCTTTTATAACTTGTAAACTGAACTTGATGTAGTAAAAACCATCAACTCTATTTTATTAGATGAGTAAAGAGAATCATATTTGAAGTACTCTAAAATTCATAGGATTATAGAATTTTGGTGCTTTTCGGCTAAAAGAGTTACCCAATGTATTAATGAGCAGCTTTCTGCTCAAGTACAAGCAATTCTTCGAGATGACATTCATACCGTTTCTTCAATTGTTGTTATCAACAATCTGGATTTTCATCTTTCCACACTTAGTGAGCTTCCAAGTGCATTTTTTAAAAACATATATGGGAAATGTTTTCAACAAATAGGTTTGTCAGGCCTCAAAATACTGACAGTTCGTGTGAGGGTGTTGTGAAGCATGATGATGGGAAAATTCTCGTTCAAGCTCTAGTGTTGTGTGCTTACTACTCTAACATGAACATGCTTGTGGTAATACTGTTAAGCCTAGTGTCAAGGCTGCTAAACATGTTGACAAATCAGGTTCTGAAGCTAAGACTAGTGGCTAAACAACTGTACCATCATTTAATGTTGAATATTTTGAAAATAAGTTTTCCAAAAGAAAACAACAGTCCATTAACAAGGGTAAGTCCCATGTGATAGGCAACTCACCTACGATTAAAATAAGTCTTGAAATCATAGTGGCGAGTTGGTTTTGAATGTAAGTAAGTCTTTTACAAAAGCGAAGCAAAATGAATCCTCAACTAGCAGTGTGCATGGATCATCAAATCTCAGTAAAGGCAAAGGAAAAGTCATTGTCATCCCTGAGATGTTTGGAAATAATTTTTCCACAATTATGGATGGACAGAAAGTTGTAAAGCTTTGTGTGTTTGACCTCTATCCACCCAAAATGGGAAAGGAATTATATCTGAAGATAAATCTTCTGGGGATGTGTTCACCACAATTGAAACCTGCTTTTTGACTAACAAAGAAAAGTTCAATATCAATCTTGAGCAATTTAGAAAAAAACTTTCCCACAAAGGTATTAGTCTCTTTAAAACAATGCAATAATTTTCAAACCTTATTGACAAGACTAATACAAAAACTCCTGAATGTGTTTCTGGAAGTTCTTCTTCCAAAAGACCTAAAACGAAAAAATGTTATAGGTGTGGAAGGAAAACTCACAGGGCCAATGATTGTCCTAGGGTAATGGACATTAGGCCTATTTATGTTGTTGACTCTAACGTTGCTCAACCAAGCAGTGTTAGAAGTAACAATGTCATTGAGAAAAATATCAAAACTGATAATGTACTCATAGGAAACATTAATGTTGAAATCAGTGATCCATCGACAATGACTGATGAAGATGATGAACCCATCTTTGTGATGGCTTCACCTTGGAACTAATGTTTCCATTTGTCACTTTGCAGATTAAGCAACTAAATCAAATTTGGTATTTGAACATTGGTTGCTTTGGCCACATAACAGGTTGCAAAGATCTGCTGAGTGACCTTAAGTCTGAACAATGCCTAATGGCTACTTTTAGTGATAAATTCCAAGGACCTACAGAACGGTATGGTACTCTCCAAGCTGGTGCCACAATGTTCAACAAAGTAGCCAATGTATAACACCTTGCATTTTATATTATGTATTTTGAGAAATTTGCGTTAAATGATGTAATTTCGATTTTTATAATAAATAGGAGCCGGGTGTCCCATTTTCTCACTTTTGCAAAAATCCATCTGGTATTTTCAGAGATTCTCTCTCTAGAACCGAACTTCTCTCTAACTTTTCTCCCAAACCGACCGGCCAAATCTCGAGTTCTGTACGTCATCGGAAAGATCTCGAGGAGTACTACGCGGATCTACTATTGCATGTGAGATTTGATACGAATTCGAGGTAAGATTTGTCATTTTCGTTTTCTGCATTTTCGGTTTTGAAGCTACAAAATACGAGTTTATCATTCTTAGGCAATTTAAAGCTAATTTCGAATGAGTTTAACTAGAATATGATAGATTATGTGTAATATAATCGAGCCTAGGCTTATTACTTAGCTTATTTGTGATTATTAGGCTTGAAAATGCATGTGTAAAGCTGTAACTTATGAACAAACTCGAGTATGCATAGAACAAATTCGAAATGCCAAGAACAAGCTCGAATAGAGCTAAATTCGAACTGTAGGTTCGAGTTTGATCCCCTGTTCGAGTTTGTAATTCGAGTTTAGCATAATGAATTCGAGTTTAACCCCTTTTTTTTTCGAGTTTGTTCTCGAATTTAGCTTAATATATTCGAATTTGAGCATCAAATTCGAACCCCTCCCCCTAAATTCGAATTAAATTGATAAAATTCACGGACAACGCATAAATTAACAAAATAATTAGCTAGATATTTAGATAGAAGTTATGGTTTGTAAATAATAGAATTTTAAGCTAGCATTATTAATTTAGCATATATTCTGTAATGTTAAAATACAGATATTTAATTAAGAAGTTTAGCTCGGTTACGAGTCAAAGCCAGTGCCAGAATACATTAAAGCCTAGATAAGCAAGTGCAAGCGTTTCAAAGCAATTAAAAAGCATAGAAAAGCCAGTGCAAGCATTTTCAGTGTTGTGAGTAACAGTTATTCTTGTTTACATGTTTTATATGAAATTGAGACATAAATTGCTTCTATATGACTTCTTTGGAATTCAATAGACTTTTGTGAGTGAAAGCGAACACTGTGGTACAGGTGATGCCCAGCTTAGGTGGATCTTACATCTGATCTATTAATATGCATATTTATTTGCTATCTGCTTATTGTTATTCTGCATATTATACAACAAGCTTTGTTTGAGCGTTTCTTTGTGCATATCATATCATTTTACTTTACGAGCAATCAATTCTGATGCACACCACTATCCCTAAGCATTATGCGGGTAGCTAGCCCCGCATCACAGATTGATCATCTGTCAGCGGTAAACGCTAGTGGTGGCATCTCCTTTCTGCGTGAAATGTCTCAATTGTGCAAGCATTCTGTTGGGAAATAGTTTAAGTATGTTCAAGCTGTTAGTTAGACTTCTCAGACTGTTAGTAGATTTTTCATGTAAATACAAAGTTCATGCTGCTAGTTGAAGAAACTCGAGCTGCCAGTGTAAAAGATCAAGCTGCCAGAGCAAAACAACTCAAGCTGCTCAGTTCATGCTGTCAAGAGATTCAAGCTGCTCAACAGTTTCATAAACAGAAAGTGCTGATTTTCAGGAAAGATATCTACACGAAGATTCCAACATATCTACTATCAGAGAAGTCATAGTCCTTCAAGGAAACAAGTCCAAAAAGCAATATAAATACAGAGAATAGGTCATTCTATTGAATAGAAGTTCATAGAAGTTTTCTGCATATTTTTGAGTCTGTAATTGCTTTGTTGATTAAGTTTTCTTAAGCTTCTAAGGTTGTAAAACCCTAAGAACAGTCTGTGTTCTTCGTCTAATCAAACAGATTAGAGGTGATTGTAATCATTGAATTCAGCAATACAAACAGTCTTGTTTACTTCTTATGTTTTATGCTTCATTGGTTCTGAAAGTTTTTGTTAAAATAATTAAGTGTTATTCCGCAAACTTCTTAATTAAACTTTGATTCAAAGCAAGATTATTGATTTATACTCTGATAAATTTCAAATCAGTTAATCTTGGTTATTCAGTTTTAGATCCTGACAAGTGGTATCAGAGCCACAGGTCGTTCTTTGTTTTTCAAAGTCGAAAACTTTCTTTCAAATTTTTAATCTTTTACAATGGAATTTGAAAATCGCAGCAGTGGATCTGGGCAAGGACTCAAAGTGCCTATGCTCAAGCCCACTGAGTTTGAGATGTGGAAACTCAGGATTCAACAGCATATTCAATTCATTGATTATGCCATATGGGAAGCTGTTGAATTCCCTCCTGTAGTTGATCCTGAACTTGATGATGAGGGAAAACCAGTCAAAACTCCTCAAAAAACTGAACTTGAAAGGAAGGCTAGAATGAATGAAGTGAAAGCACTCACACTATTACAAATAGCCATTCCTAATGCTTATCAACATCAGTTCAAAAAGTTTTATACTGCTCACTCTCTTTGGAATGCCTTAGAGAAGAGGTTTGCTGGTAATGCCAGTACCAAGAGAAATCAAAAAGACCTCTTGAAACAGCAATATGAAAACTTTTCTGGTGGCAAGAATGAAAACCTCACTCAAATCTTTGACAGGTTCAACAAACTGATAAGTGAACTGGAAAGTGCAAAGGTCAATCTGGATCAAGATGAAGTCAACAGAAAGTTTCTCAGATCTCTTGGAGAAGAATGGACAGTCTATGCTGCACAGTGGAGAACAAAAGACACTCTTGATGAGATAGAATTGGATGATCTGTATAACAGTCTAAGAGTGTTTGAGATTGAGATTGATGCTAAAAAGAAATCCTTTTCCTATAATCACAACACTGCTCTTCTGTCTTCTGAAAAATCTAATAACTGTGATTTTTTTTCAGGTGGTGATGGCAATTCTGCTGAAACTCACTATGAGGCATTTGTTGCCAATGATGGATTATTTGCTCTAAATGTTGAAGACTTGGAACAAATTCATCCAGATGATCTTGAAGAGATGGATTTAAAGTGGCAACATGCAATGCTGACCATGAGAGCCAAAAGATTTCTGAAAAGAACTGGTAGGGCCAACTTTCAAGCCAAGACAGAAGGCAAACCATCTTTTGATAAATCAAAAGTGGAATGCTATAAATGCCATAAGCTTGGTCACTTTGCCAGAGAATGTAGATCTCAAGGTCAACAGCCATCAAGGACTTCACAGCCCATCCAAGCGTCCTCATCAACAGCACTTGTCTCTCAAGAAGACAATGTGTTTGACTGAAGTGATCAGACAGAGGAAGAATTTCAAAATCAAGCACTTATGGCAGAAACATCAAATGTCTCCTCCACTGAACTACCATCTGAGGTAAATTCTAAACTCTGCTCTCAATCATGCAAAAATATGGTTAAAAAGTACAGAGATCATAATGAGAGCATGTGCAAAACTCTAGCTAAGATGGAATAAAGGAGATATGAATATATGCAAGCCATAGAAGATCTGGAAAAACAGATCAATGATTATAAGGATAATGAGATTCAAATGGGGTATGATAGAAACTATCATGAATGGGAGAAAAAGGAACTCAATAAGAAAATAGAATCTCTGAATAAAAAGGTAGAAGAAACTGAACAGAAGGTGTTAGAGGCTAATAAGAAACTAGAATCTGTTAACATAGATCTAGGAAACTTCAAGTTAGCAAATCAAAAGCTAGAACACCTAATGGAAGTTCAATTCAAAGATAGAGTGAAATCTCAGGTCAATCCCGAAGAAGGAATAGGATACAGAGCTACTCCACCTCCATATAATAACAAGTACATTCATCCAATGAGTGAAGTTGCTGATAGACTTGTCAATGAACCACTAGATGAGTCTATGACTATTGTAGATCCTATTCTTGATAACAGTCCTGAATTAAAAGAAGATAAGAGTCAAAATAGAGACTGTGACACAAAGAATGCACCCATAGAAGTCCAAGTTCCCAGTAAGAAAGGAAAAGAGAAGATGAGTGTATGCAATGCTACTCCACAAGTTTCTGTACATTCTAACTGTAACACTGCATCTTCATCAAAAGGAACTAAAAGAGGTAAAACTGTTTCTATCTGCACATGCCAAAAGCATGGTGTTCAAAAGTTTCCTAAACAACAGCAGGTAAGAGGAAACCAGAGAAACAAGAACCAGAAATTGACAGAAAAGTCTGGTATTCCAATTCAAACTGTCAAAAGATGCTTTCACTGTGGAAGGAAGAATCACTTAGCCAAGGATTGTTTTTACAAACCAGCTGTTGCAAAACAGACTGTGCATCACACAAAATCAAATCCTAATCAGGCAAAGCACTCAAAAGTGAAACCTTCCACAGCAGCTCCAAAGAAAACAGTTGATCACAGATTCTCAAAAGTTAATAAAAAACAGTCCACACATCAAAAACAAGTTTTGGCAAAGCCTAAATCAAGTTTTAAACAAATATGGTGTGTCAAGGACAAATCTGTTGCTCAAACTGCTAATGCAAAAGATCAGACGGCTAAGTCAAAATCTGATGCTGTTAGTGCAAAAACTGAAACTGTTAGCACTACAAACACAGCTCAAGCTGCTGGGCATCAAACTGGAGCTGCTAGTGAATCATCTGAGACTGTCAGAAGAAAAGATGATCAAAATAGTTGGATACCTCATATTATCACTAAATACTCTCCAAAGACTCCATCAGTAGATCTAACCAAATATAAGAAGTCAAAAACAGTTTTTAGTTATGTCAATGTACAAGGCCAACCCAAAACCAATTTGGTTTGGGTTTACTCCACTACTAACTAAGCTGTTATTTGTGCAGGGCAACCACAGGTCTCCTCATAGAACAAGATGGCATCTGGACAGTGGATGCTCTAGGCACATGATAGGCAATTCTGGATGCCTGTCAAATTTCAAAGGTTTTGATGGAGGTTTTGTTGCTTTGGAGGCAACTCAAAGGAGGGTAAGGTTACAGGTAAAGGTACTGTTAATGCAGGCAACATGACATTCCATGATGTTCTGTATGTTGAACGCTTAAGTACAATTTATTGAGTGTCTCTCAAATCTGGACCAAACAAAAACTTGTTCTGTTCACGATTCTGAGTGGCATTGTTCTTCAAAGGATTTCAAAATTCCTGAAATCTTGTTTTACTTAGAACACCAAGAAAGGACATGTTTACTGCCTGGACACAGCTCTCTTGCTACTAATCCAATACTTTAAGCTGTTTAATATCCAAGCATCATCAAATGCAGTCTGCTCTTGGCATAGAGGATGTGTGTCCATGAACTTCAAGTCCATGAATGATTTAATTAAAAGAATCTGGTAAGAGGATTACCACAACAGGGTTCATTTGTGTGCATCATTGTGTAGCATGTCTTAAAGGTAAGCAACACAAAACTTCTCATAAGGCCAAAGAGTAAAATTCACATCACATCTGTTCTTCAGTTGTTACATATGGATCTATTTGGTCCAACATCTGTTTTTAGTTTGATAAAAGGCATATGTTGTCATTGTTGATTATTACCAGATTTACTGGGTTTATCTTTCTTAGGTCCAAAGATGAAACTGCTGAGCTAGTTAAGTCTTTTGTCCTTAAGATAGAAAACCATCCATCCAAAGTTAGGTGATAAGATCAACAATGGAACTGAATTTAAAAATCACATTCTAAACAGTTTTTGTGAATCCAAAGGCATTGATAGACAATATAGTGCACCAAGAACACACCAGCAAATGGTGTAGCTGAAAGAAAGAACGAAACATTATTATTAGGGCTGCGTGCAACAGTGCTAGGTGATTCAAATCTGCCAATGACTTTCTGGGCAGAAGCTGTTAATACAGCCTGTTATGTTCTAATAGGGTTCAAGTAGTTCTTCAATCACAGGGAAAACTCCCATGAGTTATTCCATAACAGAAGTCCCCTAATAGCTTCTTCAAGCCTTTTGGATGCCCATGTACTATTCTTCCATACAGACTGCACTTAGGGAAGTTTGAGAGTAAGGCTGAAGAGGATTCTTTGTAGGATACTCAATTCAAAGCACAAGCCTCTAGAGTATTACAACAGTGTGTCTAAAACAATTGAGAAAGTGCACATGTTGATTTAATGAAAAATACTGCTATATCAAAGGCACTGTCCCTGATGATTTGTTTGATTTAGATTCACTAACAAATTCTCTGAGCTTTGTTGAGTATCTGCAGCAGGAAGCTGATGCATACGGGTTGAAGCTTCGGCTGCGTGTGGTGGATGGAGAACAATTGATAGTGGGAAACGGAAACGGAAGGGAAAGTCCGAGATGGGCACAAGGAATGGGGACGCTGTAGAAGAGCGAAATCGCTTGGCAAATATTTGGAATATGCGGTATGGCTGTATATGAACGAAAAATGGGGAATTCGATTTCGAATTTTTTGAAAGGAACTGCTTGGTGGATCATTTGACGATGATGGAAAGGAAATGATGAAGAGGAGACATTGGGTGAGAGGAGCTGAAAGGTAGAAAACAAAAATTGGTACAGAGGAAGAAAGTGGAGGGTTTGAAATAGGTTTAAGTTATGGGTAAGGTGATATGTGAGATGAATGGAATTATTTTGTTTTGTTTGAATGATCCATGC
>JAANYP010001388.1:165573-184307 GCA_020465985.1 Centrapalus pauciflorus | reverse complement strand
CTGTCTGTGTGTGTGCCAGGTTTCAATGCTCTCCAAAGGATTCTCACTTGGTTGCTGTTAAGAGAATCTTCAGATTCCTTAAAGGCCAACCACATTTAGGCCTATGGTATCCCAAAGACTCTCCTTTTGAACTAACTGCTTATTCTGACAGTGACTATGGTGGTTGCAACATTGACAGGAAATCCACAACTGGTGGATGTCAATACTTAGGAGCAAGACTGGTCTCTTGGCAATGCAAAAAGCAAACAACTGTCTCCACATCATCCACTGAAGCAGAATACGTAGCAGCTGCAAGCTGCTGCTCCCACGTAATGTGGATTCAAAATCAGCTAAGAGACTATGGTATGAATTTCTTATCCACTCATATTTATATTGACAATTCAAGTACAATTAGCATTGTGCAAAACCCAGTGAAATTCCCAAAAACCAAGCATATAGAAATCAGATTTCACTTCATTAGAGATTGTAAAATTAATCCAAGTTACCAAAATACATACAGATGATCAGCTAGCTGATCTATTTACAAAACCTTTTGATGTGGGAAGGTTCACTTTCCTAATATCAAATATTGGTATGGTAAACATGGATTAATTGGTTTTCATTATTATCTACTCAGTATGCTAATTTAAGGGGGAGACACTGTTCCATTGAAAAGTTGCACAATTTTACACTAACAGCATGAGTATTTTCTCATGCTGCTAGTTCATTTTCTCGGACTGCTAGTTATTTTCACTTGATCTGTCAAAGTGTGCAGGGTATTTGGGTAATTTCTCAAATGTGTGCGCGGGACCCAACCTTTTCGAAACCTTTAAAGGTCCCAGTTTCGTTCAGTTGTAACTACCAGTTACATATTTTTCTTCCACGGCCTTCTACTTTCTCTCTGAACGAATCACACATTCTTCTTTCAAACCCTAAACCATCGTTTGATCATCCATGGAGTTTGTCAAAGAACACAACTGCCTTCCATACTCGCTCAAACATGCTGAACTCCAGCCGTTCCATGATATGATGGATTTCCTCAGGCACTCCCATATCAACCATGCCCTCGATATCAATCCCACCATATACATATCGCATATAGAACAGTTCTGGAACCGTGCCACTTTTCAAACCATCAATGGAATTCCCACTATACTATCCAAAATTGATGGCACTCCCATCACCATCACTGAGGAATCCATTCGGCACCATTTGCATCTTCAAGATGCCACAGGTATAACAGACCTAACCCTTAACGCTTTACATACTGGTCTTTACAATATAGGTTATTGGGGTCCTGCTGATTCATTTACTTTCTTGAAAGCCCATTTTTCTCCTAAATGGAAATTTCTTGTACATATTATTCAGCAGTGTATGAGCCCCAAAAGAACTGGTTGGTCAGAATTTTCTTCTAACATTGCCACTGCCTTAGTGTGCTTTTCAACAGGCCAACGGTTCAAATTTTCAAACATGATTTTTCAGGGGATGTTAAGGCATCATTCCCTAAAGAATGGGAAGTTTTTAATGTTTTTAATGTATCCAAGATTTTTGGCAGAAATCATTGCACACACCTGCACTACTTCTCATTTACATAAGAGGATACATATTTCCCATAGGCACTCACTATCTTCTATCAAAAGGCTGATAAAGCCAAGTGCCAATTTTGTCAGTGTAGATGTTCCATTGCCCTCTGCAATGATGAACATCATTTCAGGAAACAGAGGAGAGGGTCTTGAGCAGGCTCAGCCTAACATCACTGCTACACCCCCAAGACCCCAACCCACTCCTCATGATACACAACCTCCCACTGATCCTTTTGTACAGCCAACACGCCCACTCAGAAATATATACAAAAGAAAAAGGGGACCAGGAGCTCCTTCCTCCTCCTCCCAACACCAAGAGCCATATATCCCTGTGCAGGAGGATACTCCTGCAAAGCATATCCAAAGGGAACCACTAGAGGAAACTCCCATCCTCACTCAGGAGGTGAACATCTCTTCAGAGATGGTTCATATGGGTTCTGTGGCTGGCACTACTGATGTCTCTGCACAAGAGGCACAGGACAGTGCCAACATAGCTAAGACCACGCCCATGGCAACAGCAAGTGTGCAAACACACGCTGGAAGTCCCCAGAACCAAGAACAGAGGGGCCCAGAGGTTTCTACTTCTGGTATTAATGTCAGTGATAGATCACAAGCACCACAGGTGTTTTTTGATCTTGAGACTAGTCTGCAACTCATGCTTTTGACGGATCCCAAGCTGAAACCTGTTGTAGCTATGTTAGAATACCAAATGTCCATCATTGCTGCACAGGGTGCACAAATAATGGCCCTAAAGCAATCAGAAATGGCTCAAAATCAGAGGATGGATTATCTTCATAAGGGGTTTACCCTTTGTGGAAATAAGCTCATTCAATTAGAGCGTTTGATTCAAACCCAAGGGGCAAAGGTTGTAGGTCCTTCTGACCAAACCAATGCTTCCAAAAAGGGGGAGAATCAGGAGATTCCTACAACAGTCCAAGCAACATCCTCTTCTGTAAAAGACAAGGGCAAGGGCATTCTTATTGAATCTCCAAAGCACAAATTCTCCTCCAAACAAGCCCAGATTGCCTTTGATGCTGAAGTTGCCAAAAGGTTAGCAGAAGAACAGGATAAAGAATTAGATCAGCAAGCCCAGCCCCCAATAGATGATGATGAGACATTAGGTGATTACCTAAAGGGGTTTGTGGGCAAACAAGGTGAAAAGAAGAGAAAGATGCCAACAGGGCACACCAAGGCTGAGCATAGAAGATTCTTAATCAATTTTGCCTTTGCAGCAGGTATTCCAAAGAAAATGCCTCAGTCCATGACTACTGAAAGGCTGCAGGAAATACATGATAAAGAAATGGAGAAAAGAAAGAAAGCAAAAACCTCCCAAGAAGTCCAAGAACCAGCTCAACCTACTACAAGTCATATTCAAGCTGCTGCCAGTGCTCCTGTTCCTACTGATCAAGCAGTTGTCTCTATTCCTTCATCAGTTAAAAGGGTGCTCTTTGAGCAACAACTACAAAAGGCTATGGAGATAGAGAAGCTGATTGATCAACATGATTTTACAAAGCCTCAAATCAACTACTGGTTTGCTAAGTCACTGGATGACCGTGACTTGAGAATTAAGTTTGTGATAAGAAGAGAGTCTAGTCCTGAAGAAGAATATGATACATTTTGGCAGATGGTTCAGAAGTTGACCAGAGATGAGCTTATCAGAATGCACAACATTGGGTCTGTATCACAAGTTAGATCTGCTCCACCACAAATGAAGCAAGTAATTAAAGATCTAAAATCAATTGTTGACCCTGAATCTGCAAGGAAAGAAATAGAGGATGCTGTGAAGAAGGGGAAGAAGGTCAAGCAAGTTGATCTGTTTGTCAAGTCAAGGACATACAGAATCAAATTTTCAGATGGACCTGGTATATTCTTCAATCTTGAATTTTATGATTTACCAAAAGATATGCTACTTCAGATAAAATCTGTTAGGGTATCTTGTGATAAAGATGAGATGAAGAAAGAATTTTTGAAGGCTGTAGATCAGAAACTTGCACAGTTGTAAGTTTTTGAAAGCCTTGGTTTGTAAATAACAGTTTACTTATTCATTTCCATTTTTGTATAGAACTTAAAGTCTTGTGTAAAGAATTTAAGTTAGGGGGAGATTGTTGGGAAATAGTTTAAGTATGCTCAAGCTGTTAGTTAGACTTCTCAGACTGTTAGTAGATTTTTCATGTAAATACAAATTTCATGCTGCTAGTTGAAGAAACTCGAGCTGCCAGTGTAAAAGTTCAAGCTGCCAGAGCAAAACAACTCAAGCTGCTCAGTTCATGCTGTCAAGAGATTCAAGCTGCTCAACAGTTTCATAAACAGAAAGTGCTGATTTTCAGGAAAGATATCTACACGAAGATTCCAGCATATCTACTATCAGAGAAGTCATAGTCCTTCAAGGAAACAAGTCCAAAAAGCAATATAAATACAGAGAATAGTTCATAGAAGTTCATAGAAGTTTTCTGCATATTTTGAGTCTGTAATTGCTTTATTGATTAAGTTTTCTTAAGCCTCTAAGGTTGTAAAACCCTAAGAACAGTCTGTGTTCTTCGTCTAATCAAAACAGATTCGAGGTGATTGTAATCATTGAATTCAGCAATACAAACAGTCTTGTTTACTTCTTATGTTTTATGCTTCATTGGTTCTGAAAGTTTTTGTTAAAATAATTAAGTGTTATTCCGCAAACTTCTTAATTAAACTTTGATTCAAAGCAAGATTATTGATTTATACTCTGATAAATTCAAATCAGTTAATCTTGGTTATTAAGTTTTAGATCCTGACATGGATTGATTATCTATCCTAATGGGAGTATGAGTGTAAGTCAAACCGTAATCCCGCAATTGTTGTTGTATTCACAGAACCTTAGTCAAACCGTAATCCCGCAATTGTTGTTGTATTCACAGAACCTGTGAACAGCAACTACCAGCGGCTACATATTCGGCCTCGCACGTTGACACGGCTACCGAAGTCTGTTTCTTGCATTGCCAGGATACCAGCCTCCCTCCAAGGAACTGACAATCTCCAGTTGTTGACTTCCGATTCAAGCTGCAACCTCCATAGTCTGAATCCGTGAATGCTTCCAATTCCAGATCACCATCAGCATGATATCAAAGTCCCATCTTGGGTTCGACTTGAGGTATCTCAGAATCCGCTTCACAGCTTTCATATGCATTTCAATCGGATTGGCTTGAAACCTAGCACAAATACACACAGCAAACATAATGTCAGATCTAGAAGCAGTTAAATACATAAGTGATCCGATCATGGCCCGATATAGAGTCGGATCCACATCAGTATCACTTTCTGTACCCGGTCCGAGATTGTGATTCACTTGAATCGGAG
Organism: Centrapalus pauciflorus; assembly: GCA_020465985.1. Classification (NCBI taxonomy): domain Eukaryota; kingdom Viridiplantae; phylum Streptophyta; class Magnoliopsida; order Asterales; family Asteraceae; genus Centrapalus; species Centrapalus pauciflorus. The sequence continues at coordinate 179,415 of JAANYP010001388.1, read as the reverse complement.
TACTAAAGTGAGCAGTCAGCTTTGTTCCTTCCATCCCGAAGCGCTCCAGAATATCGTAGACATACTTCGTGTGATGGATGAACATACCCTCCTTTCTCTGTTCAACTTGCAATCCCAGAAAGAAGTTTAACTCGCCCATAGCACTCATCTCAAACTTTGACTTCATCACCTTCTCGAAATCTTTGCACATCTGCTAGTCTGATGACCCGAAAATGATGTCATCAACGTACGCTTGTACCAAGATAAAATCTTCTCCCTTTCTCTTTACGAACAATGTACTATCAATTCTCCCTCTTTCAAACCCGTTGTCTAAAAGATGAGTTGATAGCGTCCCATACCATGCCCTTGGTGCTTGATGTAAACCATACAGAGCCTTATCGAGACGATACACTCTATCTGGATATTTGTATCTGTAAATCCGGGCGGTTGTTCGACGTACACCAGTTCCTTCACCTTGCCATACAGGAATGCACTTTTTACATCCAACTGATAGACCTTAAATCCTTTGAAGGATGCAAAGGCTAAAAACAAACAGATTGCCTCAAGTCTTGCCACTGGTGCGAACATTTCGTTGTAATCGATTCCCTCTTTTTGGTTGAATCCCTTTACCACAAGCCTTGCCTTGTTGCGAGTAACAATACCCCGATCATCTCTCTTGCACTTAAAAACCCATTTGGTTCCTATTGCAACTTCTCCTCGAGGTAACGGCACTAACTCCCACACTTCAAGCTCTCTGAATTGTGACAGTTCTTCTTGCATCGCTTCAACCCAAGAGTTGTCTTTCAGTGCCATTTGCACATTCTTTGGCTCTACTTGTGAGATAAAAATGAATAAAGACAAGGGTGAAAAGCCTCGTAGTCATTAATCATTGACAACAGCACCGTGTTGTTATTCAAACTACTCCTAGTTCTCACACCAGAATGAGGATTTCCTATGATGCTCTCAACCGGATGATCCTTATGTATCCTCGATGTTTCAATCTCATCGACCCTAAGATTATCTCCTAAGTTTGATCCTATTTCACCTAACGGGGGAAGGACTTCAGACGGTACATTTTGTTTCTCATGATCACTATCCTCGGACATAGAAGTAGTATTCTGATTCTTGTTTGTAGGTAACTCTGAATCATTCTCTGCTGGAGACCCATCTTCTGTTGGCGTAGGCTCAGAAGTTGATGGAATGCTCGTCTTTGGAAAACCTTGACCGTCGTCATTCAGATTTAGTGACGATAAGTCATGCTCAATTGTACCTGCATTTCCATCCAAAGGAATGTTAAATGATTTAAACAATGAATCATAATCAAATATCCATTCCGGACCAGTTTGGGGTTCATGTGTATAACTTGTTACATCAATGTTATACACAATTTCTACCGTACCGTTTGTTTTATTAATAACCTTTTGTTTGGTGAGTTAGGCACATAACCTAGGAAATAACCTTCGTCAGCCTTTTCACCAAACTTAGGTTGATGTTTAGTTTTCATTAATGTACACGGTACCCCAAACGGTTCGAAGCCAGTTAAATTTGGTGGTCTTTTATTCAGAACTTCATAACAGGTTTTTTTCAATGATTTGACAGTAAGGACCCGATTTAAAACATGACAAGCAGTATTCACTGCCTCCCCCAAAGCATGGTAGGAAGCTTTGAATCCGAGAGCATGGTCCTGGCTGCCTCAATCAAAGTCCTGTTTTTCCGTTCTGCCACCCCATTTTGTTGTGGCTCATATGGTGCACTAAATTGATGCACTATGCCTTTGGATAGGCAACATACACCAATTACTCTGTTTTTAAACTCTGTTCCATTATCACTCCTGATACGTTTTACCCTCGTCCCATAGGAGTTTTCGACTTGGTCTAAGAACCCAATCAACTTTGCAGTTGTTTCATCCTTCGTACCTAAAAAGAAAACCCATGAAAATCGTGAGTAATCATCAGTGATAACTAAACAGTACCAACTCCCACCTATACTCCTTTTGTTGATAGGTCCGAATAGGTCGATATACAACAAATCGAAAGTGGAAGCTAATGAGTTCTGAGTTTTAGACTTGTGTGACTTCTTGTGTTGTTTGCCTTTCTTGCACGGTACACATTTGCCTTCGAACTGAAAACTCTTCATCGGGACACCTTGCACCAATCCATGTTTAGTGATGTAGTTCATTTTCCTCGGGTGCAAGTGTGTCATGCCTCTGTGCCATAAGACTGATTCGGTCTCTGAAGCTTTAGATAACAGAAAGATTGTTCCCATCGATGAATCGGAGATGTTCATGTCAAGAATGTACAAATCATTCTTCCTTGGGGCTCTCATCATAATCCACTCTTCAGGAATTTTGAATCCCGGCTTCAGCACTAACGCTTCAGTATCAGTAAACAAAACTGAATTCTTCTTATCACAGATCTGGGAGACACTAATGAGATTGTGAAAAGTTTATCGACGTGATATACTTGATCAAGTGTGATAGTCCGATTAGTAATCACTCCTGTTCCAGTGCTATTTCCTCCCTTGTTCCCAACAAATGATATGAATCCCTTGTTCCATCCCTTGAAGTCTGTGAGCAGACTTCCTTCCCCAGTCATGTGCCTAGAGCAACCACTGTCGACGAACCACTTGTTGTTGAGACCTGTAGCTAGCCCCTGCACATGAAAGAAAACAAGTTAGTTATCACAGGGAACCCAAGCCATGACTGACTTGGTAATACCGTTCTCATCCACATACGTGAACTCCTTCAAATACCACATCTCTCCTTTCAGGTGACTTGGGTGTTTGATTGAGAACTTGTTGTGGTGCAGAGTGGTTTAGGTTCACTCTTGGCCTTTGAGTAGGCATTTGCTGTGGAGCCCTCGAATAATTTCTATTATAAGGCATGTCAGATTGATATCCCTGGGCTCTACCTGGTGTCTGATGTCTTTGATGAGTGTGAGACCTAACCGGAGTGTAAGCTCTTCTAGGTGTTGTACTCCTATAAGATTGTTGAGGTCCTGACCTAGATTGATTAGGGACACTATTCGGTGAATTAGTCATAACCACTTCATTTGGTCTAACCGACACCGGTATTTGTCTAACAGCAGTCTTTGGTTTGGCATTCACAATTTTCTCAGTGTTTTGAGAACTACTTGTGCTAGCTACACTTGGTGAGGGTTTATGTTGTTCAGGCTTTCCAACATTAGGTGTAGATTCTACCTTCTTATATGGACAGCTAGACGCAACATGTCCCCTTTCATGACATCTAAAGCAAGACATTTTATCAATTGACTTCTTATGTGTGCCCTTTGACTTTGGTGTCTCACTAGTGTCAGTTTCTTTCTTCTCAACTACAGTGACTATTTCCTCTTTCTGATTATTAACTTTAGGTTTAGATTCTCCTAGAATTTTATCACTAGAAGACTGCACAAACTTGACTTTCTTAATCGTAGCATTATTATTAGTCACCTAAGTTGATTTATCCTTATTAGATTCAGATACAGTTTCAGTTGCTACCTCTGACTCAACTGGTTTATCAGTTTTATCCTGAGGTTGAGGCACATAATTATCGTTGAAAAGTGGAGGACTCTCTTTATAACCTAAACCTACTTGTTTCTTAGACTGACGCTGTGCATCTAAGATTTTCACTAGATTCAGTGAAGAGTTCCTAAACTTTTCTAACTTACTATTTACCTCTACAACTTTAACCTTTGATTCAGCTAGCTCAACCTCTTTAATCAAGTTCTTTAGTTAAAGTCTCAACATGCTCATACATCAGTTCTATCCTGACACATTGCTCACTTAATTTGTGTAACACACTCTAATCCCAGCTAAAAGCCACGTCATTTACAATACACAGGTGGCATTAACGCATATAATATCCATATCACAATGTCAAGGTTTACACAAACACTGATTAATTAAAACATTTTACAAACACAGTCACAACATCCAAAAGTCAACCCGACATACAAAACCCGACCCATACCCCAAATATTCACATACAAACCCAGTATTATTTGTCCCAGAGTTTCCCAAACAGAGTAGTCACATACTGATAACAAAAGTAGAATCCCTCGATCGCAGCAAGTCAAGCTCCTATCTTCGCTCAGGAGCTGGCGGTCCTATCTTCGGTTCCCCTGATACACACATCAGACTCGAATACGTAAGCTTCGCAGCTCGTGAGTACACAAGGGTTAGACACTGCACAATTCACATAATCACATATCGCATGTCACATGGCAGCCCTACACTACACGACATAACACATGTCAGCGAGTCTCTAATCAGAGACCCTAGAGATCCAATACAGAAAGAGATACTCATCTCAATTGGGGAATCCCTCCCCCCTGGAGCCAAGCCACGCCCGTGGAGGCTAACAGGAGTAACAGCCGCATATATATATATACATATATATATATATATATATATATATATATATATATATATATATATATATATATATATATATATATATATATATATATATATATATATATATATATATATATATATATATATATATATATATATATATATATATATGGGAACCCTACACAGGGTCAAACAGAGCTACACAGCTCCCACGATACTCATCGCAATATATAGTAATGGATCTCAAATATATAACACATATATAGGAAGAAAGATCATACCTGAGGGGCAACTCGCAGTGCCCAACATAATCACAACAATAATATATGCACATATTATGACTCGATAAAAGTAGGCCCTATGAAAAGAACTCGTGTACTCACCTGGATCACCTCGCACAATTTCCCAAACTGTCTGATCCGGACTCGGCCCGTAACAATCTCTGGCAATCCCTGTAAATTAATTCTCCCAGATTAATCTCAATTATCCCGTAACTGTTAATATACCCAAATGAACCCCAAAAAAAGCCCAACGGACCCCCGAAGCCCAAACCGACCCAAACCCGCAGAAGCCGGATCGCGGCCGTGTTGGCCCGATCGCGGCCCGCGCTCGGCAAGAACATCGAGGCCGCGCTAGGCGCGTCGCGACCGCGCTCGCGTCGAACAGCAGACCCTTGTTTTCTGTTTCTGTTCTGTCCAGGGGGTTTTAACCCCCAACTCCGATTTCCAGCAAATAAAACCCATATAAATGATACCAAAACTCTTCTAAAATACATACACACCAATTCCCATCATATCACATGATTAACATACAAAAATCAGATTCAATTGGAAGGATTTACTCACCTTTAAACTCAAGAACACCTATGCAAGCTTTCAATCCAATTTGCAGCAATTAACTCCACTCAATTGGCTTCAATCTCACTGAATCAGTAGCATAGGATCACACACACACTTATCTTAGGTTTTGCACAAAAGAAGGATAAGGAAGCAACGTCACACATACATATACGCTATATACGGATCCCGTTATATCGCGGGTTCGACACCGATACCCAACCCCAATATCAAAAATCCACTATTTATATCATTAAATCCCATTTAATCTCGTGAATCCATAATTATAATTTATCCACTAAAATTATATCCCGAATCCACGTAATTCCCCGTCCCGACACGTATAATCCACTATACGGGACGCAATTGGACCAACGCAATAATCACTATTATAATTAGTCAATAGGATAATTACACGTACCTGCTCGGGAGTCGGGGTGTTACAAATCCTCCCCCCTTACAAAGATTCCGTCCCGGAATCTAACTCTGGCTCTGGAACAGGAAAGGATAGCGACTCCGCATCTCAGACTCGGGCTCCCAAGTTGCGCTGGTACCCTTATGATGTCTCCATTGAACGAGTACCAATGATATCTCCTTATTGCGCAACTTCTTCACCTTCCGATCAGTAATCATCTCTGGCTGCTCAGCATATCTCAACTGATCATCCACGGATATCTCTGATAACGGCACATACTGATCCTCCTTCGCTAAACACTTTCGCAAATGGCTCACGTGGAATGTATCATGAACACCGGCCAATATATATCTCGGACTCAAACGGCCCTATATATCTCGGACTCAACTTGCCTCGGTGCCTGAATCGGATAACACCCTTCCACGGAGACACTTTTAGCAACACTTGATCCCCAACACGGAACTCCAGCTCGAAAGTACGGCGGTCAGCATAACACTTCTGACGGCTCTGTGCAACACGCATATGCTCCCGGATCACAGCTATTTTATCACTCGTCTCCTGAAGTAGCTCGGGCCCACTGATCGGTCGCTCACCGACCTCACCCCAACACACTGGGGTTAGACACTTACGGCCATATAATGCTTCGAACGGTGCCATCTTAATCGAGGCATGGTAGCTATTATTATAAGCGAACTCTACTAATGGGAGATGCACATCCCAGCTACCCTTGAAGTCTATGGCACATGCTCTCAACATGTCCTCAAGTGTCTGGTTGGTGCGCTCGGTCTGCCCATCTGTCTGAGGCCTGTAAGCTGTGCTCAGCTGAACCCGGGTACCTAGCTCTCTCTGGAAGCTCTGCCAAAACCGCGAGGTGAATCGAGTGTCGCGATCAGAAGTAATCGACTTCCGGATCCCATGCCGCGACACTACCTCATCAATATACAGCCGCGCTAGCTGATCCATTGTGATTGTACCCCGAACAGCAAGAAAATGCGCACTCTTAGTCAACCGGTCCACTATGACCCAGATCATATCGTTCCCACGCACGGTACGAGGAAGTCTAACGATGAAATCCATCGTGATGTGGTACCACTTCCACTCGGGGACCTCCAGTGGCTGTAGACGGCCGTGCGGCTTCTGATGCTCACTTTTGACCCGCAAACACGTCATACACTGCTCGACGTAACGGCCCACGTCCCTTTTCATACCCGGCCACCAGTAGAACTCTCGGAGGTCTCGGTACATCTTGGTGCTCCCAGGGTGAATGGATAGCCTCGACTTATGCGACTCGTCAAGGATCAGCTGTCGCAAGTTCCCAACTCTGGGAACCCAAACTCTGCCTCTCAACATATATATCCCCCGGTCATCCCTGACCAACGACTCTGTTTGTCCCACCAACCTCTCTCTCTTCACATTCTGCTCCCGCAGACCCTCTATCTGTGCCAATCTCAGACTGTCAATCAGGGTAGAGGTAATCTCGAGTCTCACAGCTCGGGAAGTAACTGTCTGAGAACAGGCCTTACGGCTCAAGGCGTCAGCTACAACATTCGCCTTCCCAGGGTGATACTATATCTCACAGTCATAATCTTTCAGAAGCTCTAAACTGCGTCTCTGTCGCATGATCAATTCCTTCTGACTGAAAAGATACTGGAGGCTCTTGTGATCAGTATAAACCACAAACTGAGACCCATACAGATAATGTCGCCATATCTTTAACGCAAAGACTATGGCATCCAACTCAAGATCATGGACAGTATGATTCTCCTCATATGTCTTCAACTGTCTCGAAGCGTAGGCAATCACCTTGCCCCGCTGCATCAACACACAACCCAGCCCTGTCCCTGATGCATCACAGTACACGGCGAAGTCATCCGTGCCCTCGGGTAAGGCCAACACCGGCGCCTGGCACAATCGAGCTCTCAACTCAGCAAAGGCAGCCTTATGCTCGTCATTCCACTCGAATGGTACGCCCTGCCATGTCAGTCTCGTCAACGGCATGGCTATCCGCGAAAAATTCTGAATGAACCGTCTGTAGTAGCCTGCTAATCCCATGAAACTACGAATCTCTGGCACGGTCTTAGGCTGCTCCCAGCTCATCACAGCCTCAATCTTCGCGGGATCCACTTTAATGCCCTCGCTGCTCACAACATGGCCCAAGAATTGCACCTCTCGGAGCCAGAACTCGCACTTCGAAAGTTTCGCATATAGTCTCTCTCTCTGCAGCACGCTCAAGACCTCCCTCAAGTGCTGCTCATGCTCCTCAGCGCTCCTCGAATAGATCAATCTATCGTCTATGAACACGATCACAAACCGATCCAACATGGCTCTACACACCCTCTTCATCAAATCCATGAAAGCTGCGGGTGCGTTAGTCAGTCTGAATGGCATGACTAGGAACTCATAGTGTCCATAGCGCGTCCTGAAGGCTGTCTTGGGCACATCATCTTCCCTGACCTTCAGCTGATGATATCCAGATCGTAAATCAATTTTCGAGAAAAAGCTAGATCCCTGTAGCTGGTCAAATAAATCATCAATCCGCGGAAGTGGATATCTATTCTTCACTGTCACTTTATTCAGCTCTCTGTAATCGATACACATTCGCATGGTACCGTCTTTCTTCTTCACGAACAACACCGGTGCTCCCCACGGTGATGAGCTCGGACGGATAAATCCCCTATCCAGCAACTCCTGAAGCTAAGTCATCATCCCTCGCATCTCAGTGGGTGCCAGCCTATAAGGCGTCTTCGCAATCGACACCGCTCCAGGGATAAGGTCGATCCGGAACTCTACCTGACGATCTGGCGGTAGTCCAGGTAGCTCATCTGGGAATACCTCAGGGTAGTCTCGCACTACAGGTACATCCCCTACCTTCGTCTTCTCCTTCTGGGCGTCAATCACTTAAGCCAGGAAGGTTTCACAACCCTTCGTCACATATCGTTGAGCTCTAACCATCGAGAGGATCCCAATCTCGCCCTTTCGCCTCTCCCCGTAAACTGTCACAGCCTCGGTCTCAGAAATCGGTATCCTGATCATCTTCTTGGCACAAAGAATATCTGCCTGACGGGCTGTCATCCAGTCCATACCGACGATCACATCGAAGCTGCTGATCTCAATAGGCAGTAAATCGATCAGGAATCGGTGAGTATCAATCTCGAATACACACTCTCGATATACACGGCTCACTAAGGCTGTTGGTACACCCTGTGTGACGATAGCAGTCTAATCGATCTGCATTATGGTTTAAGTAGTATTCTGAGTATTAACAAGTGTTTTGATATATATGTTTATATGTGTTTGTCTGTTATTGATTGTGTGTTTGAACTTGATGTAACATATTACAAGAAGTTCAAACATAAAGGTCAAAGGTTAACTCAAGCATAAGTAAAACATAAGTTTCATCACTTAAGAGTTTAAGTGTTTTTGGCTAGATTCGAATTACTTAAGGGAATACATTCGAATCTGTGATAGATTCGAATGAGACCTTAGATTCGAATGGGCTAGATTCGAGGATGTCAATATGGACAGACTCGAATGGGCCTTGGGCCAGATTCGAGTTTGGCCCACATCAGACTCGAATCAGGGTCTATAATTAGGGATAGACTCGAATCATTAAGAGACTTTTTGCAGAATTCGTGAGGAATTAAGCAAGAGGCGATCTCGAGTTTATCAGCTAGGTGAGTGCCGTTTCGGAGAGAATTAGTTCGTAGGATCGTTCGTGTGTCGTTCGTTCAGCGTCTAATAGTCTCCGTGTTCCGTTGGTTGAGAGTTGTCCGTCTAACCGTCAACGAGGATTCCGCACTCGTTCACGGATCCGCGTCTAGATAGATCTTGCAGTCGTAGACCTTACAAGTGGTATCAGAGCCTACGGAGTGTTCTTGGTGTTCTTCGTGTTCATCAGATACATTCTAGGTTTCTTGACGCTAGTTGGACGGTTTTGCTCTCAAAAACGTGTTTCTGAGCTTAGCAAATTCATATTCGGGAACCACTCATTATTTTTCGTTTGAAAAATAGTGATTTAATCTGTAAAACGTCAAAAAATCAACGTGTTAACCGTTTTTCGAGTTTGCGGCGCTCGAATCTATAGGGGTAATTAGGGTTTCACTTTAGTCTCGAGTCTAACCTAAATACGCTCCTTTCGAGTCAATTTCAGAGAGTTTCGAGTCTACTTTGTTTCGAATCTGTTACTCATTCGAATAGGATCTCGAGTCTAGATTAGTTTCGAGTTTGTTTCGAGTCTAGTATTTTTCGAATCTGTGTTTCGAATCTACTGAAATTCGAGTCTGCTGACCTTCGATTCTAAGGACCATCGATTCTAAGGAGTTGTTCGAATCTGACATAAATTTCGAATCTAATTGACTTAATCGAATTTAATCTCAAAAGATTTAATCTTAATTAGTTTCGAATCTATCTAGATTCGAATAAGTTAGTCTAAATCAATTTCGAATTAAATTAATTAAGTTCAAATTCAATTTGTTTCAGAAAAGATGTCAAATCTTCAGAAATTCCTTGAGATGGATCACGAAGTTGGGAAGGCAAATGCACCGCCTAAGCTGATGAAAGTTGAGGACTATTACTGGTGGAAGGACAGATTTACAGATTTTGTACGATTCAATGATATGCGCATGTGGGTGTGCATAGATGAAGGGTACATTCCGCCAGTATCTGAAGTTGAAGGCCGTCAAAAGGTCTTGTCATATCAGATGATGAAAGAGGATGACAAGAAACTATTTGAAGCTGAAAACAAAGCTTTCTCCATAATCCGTATGGCTTTACCTCAAGATATTTTACACACATTTCGGACTCAAAGGACGTCGAAGGAACTTTGGGAGTCTCTCCAGAAAAGGTGTGAGGGTAATCCTCGGGTGCGTAGAAAGCGTACAGAGCTGTTGACCCAACAGTTTGCGATTTTCAAGGCAATTAAGGATGAACAGTTGGATGATATTATCACAAGGTTCTATCATCTGATAACGGAACTTGAAAGTCATGGAATTGAGTATTCGGACACTGACAAGAACAACAAGCTTCTTGATGCCCTACCAGCCAAATGGGCTATGTACGTGGCAATGATTAAGCTGAATGAGGACAAATATTATGCTCAATCACTTGATGACATTGTGGGAACGTTGAGGGCATATCACTTCGAGATGATTAAGGCTGAGACTGATTACGAGCAAGTCCAGAATCCGGCAATGTATTTTGGAAAGACATCTAAATCATCAGTGACAGCTGAACCGAAGAGTGCTACAAGCGTTTTTCACCGGAGAAACGTCATCGCCACCAGAGTCCGAAGACTCACTGAATCGCGCGTTCTTAGGGTTAGGAAGATCGGAAGAACCGCAACCTCAAGTCCATCAGGCACCGACAAGTCAGAGCTATTCGAAGATGCCGATGAGCGCAAAGTCCGCAGAAGAACATTTGAATCTGCTTGCTTCCTTTGTGGCAGCTTATGGAAATTGTGTTCAAGGGAAAATCAATGACCCAGCTCTATGGGATGAAGATTACGATCAGGTCGACCCTGATGACTTAGAGGAAATGGATCTTAAGTGGCAACTGGCCATGGTGACCCAGAGGGTAAAAAGATTCATCAAGCGAACTGGGAGGAATCTGCAAATGAACAACAAAGGGATAGGATTTGATAAGTCTAAGGTCAAATGCTACAACTGTCAGGGATTGGGACACTTCGCCAGGGAGTGTCAAAGACCGAAGGTAGAGTCATACCAAGGACAGAGTCAGCATCAAGGACAGTACCAAAATCAGTCCCAACAAAGATACCTTACGAGTTCCTCATCTGGTCAATCCAATCTGGCGAGTCTACTATCCAATGTCACCTCTGACAGACAGCTAGATGGTACCTATGACTGGAGTTCACATCCTGAGTCCAATGCTAGAGCTTTCATGGCTGAAGTTACTGAGAATGGTTGTGACGAAGACGAGCAGACCACACGGGACAGCAGTCCGATGTGGGTAGAGAAGGCGAATGATCAGACCGTGCTGGAGTTTGCTGCTCAGATGGCCAACGTAGAATCTGATAACTCTAAGGTTAGTCTTTCTTATTCTCTATTTTCAGAATTATGTGCTTTGTGTGCTACTTCTAATGATAGGTTAAATCTAGTCTTAGAATCACATAAAACCATATCTGCTCAAAATGATAACGTAAAAATAGAAAACGCTAGCCTAAATGATATAAAGCAAGATTTAAAAGAAAAGCTTAAGGCTGATGCTCAAGACGTGGTAGTTCTAAAAGACAAACTCAGCGAGCAGTGTGTTAGGATAGAACTAATGTATGAGCACGTAGAGGCTTTAACTAAAAGTCTTAAGGACAAGGATATAGAGCTAGCCGAGACCAAGGTTAAGGTAGCAGAGGCAAATAGCAAGCTGGAAAAGTTTAGGAATTCGAGCCTAAACCTAGGAAAAGTCTTAGATGCCCAAAGACAGTCTAAGAAGCCTGTAGGTCTAGGTTTTCACGAAATTCCTCCACCATTCAATGCGAACTATGTGCCTCAGCCTCAGGAGAAAACTGACAAGTCAGTAGACTTAGAGGACCTACCTGAACCGACACCTGAGCCTACAGTTGATAATACACCTAAGGTGGTTGACTCAACACCTGCAGGAAAACAGAAAATTTCATGGGCTGACCAGGTCGAAGAGACAGACACTGTAGATGTACCAAAGGAAGTAGACACTAGTGAGACACCTAGATCTAAGGGAACAACCAAAAAGTCCATGGATAAGATGTCTTGCTTTAGATGTCACGCGAAAGGGCATGTTGCTTCTCACTGTCCACTTAGGAAAGCAGGTGTTACCCCTAAGACAGTGAACCCAACACCTGTTAAGCCCTCACCCTGTGTGGCAAGCAGCAGTAGTTCTCAACCTACCGAGAAAACTGTGCAGGCAGCACCCAAACAAGTTGTGAAGAACACACCGGTTAAGGTTGGACCAAAGGAAGTGATTAGGACAAATTCACCGAATCGTGTCACAAATCAATCTAGGTCAGCACCACAGCAAGTCTATAGGAGCACAACACCTAGCAGGTCACATACTCCAGTTAGGTCACATACTCCAGTTAGACAGTATGCACCGGTAAGAGCTCAAGGATCACACTCAGAAATGGCATATAATAGAAATTATTCCAGAGCTCCACAACAAACGCCTACACCAAGGCAAAGAGTGAACTTAAATCACTCGGCACCACAACAGAATTCAGTTCAAAGGCCCAAGTCACCTGAAAGGCGAGATGGGTACTTGAAAGAGTTCACGTATGTGGACGAGAATGGTATTACCAAGTCCGTCATGGCTTGGGTTCCCCGTGATAACTAACCTATTTTCTTTCATGTGCAGGAGATAACTACCGGTCCAAACAACAAGTGGTTCGTCGACAGTGGTTGCTCCAGGCACATGACGGGGGAAAGAAGTCTTCTCATAGACTTCAAGGGGGGTAATAGGGGATTCGTATCATTCGTGGGTAACAAGGGTGGAAATATCACTGGAACTGGAGAAGTCATTAATGGGACGATTCCTTTGGATCAAGTTTATCACGTTGATAAACTGGTTCATAATCTCATTAGTGTCTCTCAAATCTGTGATAAGAAGAACTCGGTGTTATTTACTGACACTGAGGCGTTAGTGCTAAAGCCTGGATTCAAAATTCCTGAAGAATGGGTGTTGATGCGGGCGCCAAGGAAGAACGACTTGTACGTGCTGGATATGAACAAGCCAGAGACTTCGATGGGGCCAATTTGTCTACTATCCAAAGCTTCGGAGACGGAATTCGTACTGTGGCACAGACGCATGGCTCACCTGCACCTGAGGAAGATGAATTACATTACGAAGCATGGACTGGTGCAGGGTGTGCCCATGAAAAGTTTTCAGTTCGAGGATAAGTGTCTACCTTGCATGAAGGGCAAACAGCACAAGAAGACACACAAGTCCAAGAAGCAGAATTCCATAGCCTCAACATTCGATCTGTTGCACATGGACCTTTTCGGCCCAATCAACAAAAGGAGTATTGGAGGTAGTTGGTACTGCTTAGTTATCACCGACGATTACTCACGTTTTTCTTGGGTTTCTTTTTAGGTACGAAGGACGAGACGGCTGCAAGGCTCATCGGGTTCTTGGACCAAGTGGAGAACTCATACGGAACTAGGGTTAAATGTATTCGTAGTGATAATGGAACTGAATTCAAAAACACTGTAATTGGTGTATATTGCCTATCAAAGGGCATAGTGCATCAATTCAGTGCACCATATGAACCGCAACAGA
>JAANYP010001388.1:4546-162687 GCA_020465985.1 Centrapalus pauciflorus | reverse complement strand
ACAACAACAATTGCGGAATTACGGTTTGGCTTACACTCAAACTCCTATTAGGATAGACAATCAATCTACAATTGCTATAACTAATAATCCAGTTAAACACAGTAAAACAAAGCACATAGACATAAGGCATCATTTTATTCGTGATTGTGCTGAAAAGAACTTAATCAAACTGGTAAAAGTGGCAACAGAAGATAATAATGCAGATTTATTTACCAAAGCGTTTGATAAGTCACGGTTTGAGTATTTAATTCAACTGAATGGAATGCGCAACCCAGAGTAATTTGACCTTAGTAGTAGTAAGTTTATTTTCTTTTAGATTCGTAATATCTTTTTCTTTACAGTAGTTTGCTAATTTAGGAAAGTTTCTATTTTTAGTAATTTCTAATTTTAGTAAGTTTCTATTTTTAGTAAGTTAGTAGGTTAGCTTATTTTACTGCTTTTTCTTATGAAAAACAAAAGAAAAAAGAGAGAAAATTACAAAAATACAAAAAAAGAGAATATCAGAAAAGGAGTTAAGTCTTAGATTCATAGGTTCAAAGTGACGAAAATTAGCACCGTCGTTACAGACTCTAAGTATATAGGCTTTCACACATAATGCAACTAAATCCTAAGTGTTATACTTTATTTAGTTCGATGTGTTGGTAGGCATAATACATATAGGGAATCTCAAGGCTAATAAAATATTCTTGAAAAAGTCAAGCGTGTCACTAACTTAGATGTACGACCAATCGGTCTTAAATTTTTTGTACAAGACATACAAACATTGAGTCTAAATGAGGTATCCGAACTTTCTGGGGATGTATGGCAACATCAAATACATTTGAAAATGGAAAGAATAGAAATATCGTGTAAAACTGAGAGTCGAAAACATGCAACTCTGTTGTACGTAAGTACAGACCTGTTGTCTCTGTTTAGATTCGGGTTAGCAGACATGTCGCTTTGTTGTACGTCAGTACAGACCTGTCACCGCTATCTGCTAACTTTAAAAATAAACCTTAAGTCGAACTAAGACACTTTGTTGTATGAGAATACAGACCTGTGTCCGATGTTTGTCTTTTAAAGAAAGTTTGCAAATACCAACAAGTTAGAATCTTTATCTGTGTGCCTTGATCATAAAAGTATGTCTATGTCTGAGTCACGTAAGATAATTTCCTGATAAATAAAAAGGCCAAGGGATATTCCGAAATGTAGAATGTTTAACAGGGTAAAATACCAACAATCGGCTAAATGGGTATGTCACGACAAACAATCAAAGGAATTCAAAAATTCCTAAGTGTGAAAGTTTAAGTACTGAAAGTTAGTATCGGACATCGCTATCTGATTGAACCTTTCTTAGACTATACTCATCAAAAATATGTTGTTAAGTATTTAGCTTAGATTGTAAATTTTTTTTTTTTTTTTCTTAAGTCTAGATTAAATTTTTGGTCAAAATTTTATTTTACTTTATTTTATTTTATTTTATTTTTACCTTAGTTTATTTTATTTTATCTTATTTAGGGTTAGTTTAATTTTTACTTAGGTAAAAGGTCAAAAAGTTACTGAGGGTGCATTCAAAGTTGGATAAAATAAACATTGCGTGAAATATTTGTGCTTAGGGTAAAAGAATTGGCATAGTTTATCTTGTTACACAATACCGTAGAAAAAGGTTGAAAAAAGTTGAAGATATTTCAAAATTTTCGAAATTTTTCTAAGTGTTTGGTGGTTTCGAGTTTACGACAGACTCGAATATGGAAGGATTCGAATCTGTCAGTAGATTCGAGTCAACCCTTAGACTAGAAGGTTGGTAGTATAAATAGGTCAACAGTGAAGTCATTTATTTCTTACTGTTTTCGATTCTACTTCCTCGAATCTAAGATCAGCGATTTCGAATCTATCCTCGAGTCTACCGTATCTCTCCTAAACGACATTTTGTCGAGTTTCAAGCTAGTGTGTTCGATTCTACTACTGTATCTAGGTATAATCAACTTGATTGTACAAGTTTCATGTAGTTTTATGCACAATTTCAGGCCAAATCGTCGATTTTTGAAGTTTTATAGGTCGAAATAGGGTTTTTGCTAAATTACCAAAATTGGACCTATAAAAGATCAAATTAAAAGCATAAATCAATGATTAGAACCTAGTAGAACTAATGTATGTGATTTACCAAGTTCAAAATGGTTAAAATCTTGGGTTTTTGTTGAAACATTGGCCGACGGGACTTCGAGTCTGTTCTTGGACATTCGAATCTGTTCATGGGTTTCTCGAATCTGTCATTAGATTCGAGATGACCATGATATTCGAATCTGTCCATTAGACTCGAATAGGGACTCTTCGAATCTGTCCATTACATTCGAATATGGACACTTCGAATCTGTTACTTTCGAATCTGTACTTTATTTAATTTGTTTAATTTAAATTTTATTAAACTTGTGGAAATTTAATTGTGTTAGATTTTGTATTTAATAAAGTACAAAATAAAACAAATTTGAATTTAAACAAGTTTATTGATTTTTAATGAGTCTAACAGTTTTATTTATTGTGCAGATATGGCGATTCGCGCTTTTGTCCCTAAACATAATATGGTCCTTAATCCAGACATAAATCTACCTGAGGCGCAGGGATTCCGCGAAGTACTGGATTTTCTAGCTGAATCAAGGATAGGACATGCACTATGGCATAATGTGCAGCTAGTGTTACCCTACATCCGTCAATTTTATGACCATCTGCAAGTAGACTGCTCGGTCACTCCGACAGTTCTACGCACTCGCATTGAAGGACAACCGTTAGTATTTTCGGCTGATATGATTCGTCAAGTGCTGCAGTTGGACACTCAGGAACAAGAAGCTGGTCCTATAGAATTTCCGTTGAATATAAGGCAAGCGGCCTTTCAAAGAATGGGGTACAGCCTCGATGTGACGAAAGTGTCATACATGAAAAGTGGTTTGATAGGACAATGGAGGTTTTTGGCGCATGCATTTATGATGTGCTTTGCTGCGAAAAAGGCAGGATTTGACTATATTGTCGCGAAGATTCAATCGGGGATTGTCGCAATGGTGTATAATCGCCCATATAGTTTTTCTGAGATGATCTTTTCGGAGTTTGTTCATCAGATATCTGCTCCCGAAAATCAACAGTTTTTGCTCTATCCGAGATTCATTATGATGTTGATCAGACACTTTTTGCCGAACTTGCCAATAACGAATGACTTTCAAAGTGTCGCCATCATGGACAAAAGGATCTTTGCTGATTGTTCCTCACACCGAGGAAGATTGGCTGTTCCTGTTTTTCGTCCTTTGTTCGGAGCTATAGTGGATAGGGAATTTCAAGCCCCGGATGTTGCCAACTGGGCAGGGGTCGTTGAGTTTCCGCAACAACAACAACAGCAACAACGTCAACAGCAACAGCAACAGCAACAGCAACCGCAACAACAACAACAACAACCACGTGCACAGCCACAAAGGCGAAGACAAAGAGCTACTGCGAGTCAGACTCAGGCATCAAGGCCTTCCATAAGTCAACAGCCAGAGGTACAGGAAGCAGGGCCTTCAAGTGCCGTTCCAGAATCCGAGCAAATAGCCCAAACTTTGGAAGAAATCTGGGAGTCTGGACCTCATGCCAATGAGGAAATAATTGCAGAGTTAGTTGATCAGTTATTACAGCCTCCGGAAGGAGCAGAAGATGTGTTTAGGCAAGTTGAGGAATATGAACCTGAGCAAACTGGTACTGACTTGTCATCTTCAGCAACTGAGTCAGAAGAGATGGAGGAGATAGAAGTTGAAGCTCCAGAGTCAATGTCTGCAGTTCCTGAAGTTCAAATTGGAACTTATGGTTCGCGATTGATTATAAATGAAGGTGGTTCTAGAAGACGAGTGGACAGGGAATTGGAGGAGTCTGATTTCGAAGAAGAAGAAGTTTCTCAACTAGTGACAAGGCAACGGGCCAAACGTCACAGGTTCATGCAAGGATCCTCTTCAGCTTCAGCAGAACAACCTGAAATTCCTCAACCTCAGGACCCTCAAACCACCATTCCACCATCACCACCTCATGATGAACCATACATCCCATCGCCGATCATTCCAACTCCAATTCAATCCATCCCATCAACCTCATCCTCATACGCCGACAATCAAAGGTTTCTGCAGCTAAAAGCTCGAGTTGACTTCCAAAATATCCAGATCTTAGGCCTAACAAAGGCAATCGGTGAGATTCAGACTCATAATGCAAATCTTGATAAGAAGAATGCCGATCTAAAGAAGATTGTGGAAAAAGTTCAGGAAGAGAACTTAGAGCTAAAAACCTTTGTTTGTGATCAGTCTGCTGAGATAAGGTCGATGCGCTCCCTAATTGAGCAGCTAATGAAAAATTTACAGGCTCAGGGGGAGACATCGTGCCGAGATCAGGAAGTGCAGAGAAGAGATGATACTGAAGGCGATGATCCCGGTGCAAACAAAGAGATTGAGTCTGTAGATTTTTCTGCAGCTCAAGTTACACAAGTTCAGGGGGAGCCTAGTCAAGGCGAAGGACAAAGGGGTGAAGCTAGTTCATCTAAACAGCCTTCAGACTTTGAGATCAGTGAGATGATTGAAGCACTCATGGATCTTGATGATGATGCACTGGATGGAGGTTTTGATTATGAAGATGAAGAGCTTGAAGAAGGAGAGTTTATTCCGGAAGAGATAGTAGATTGGCAACCTGAAGATG
The DNA here is from genome assembly GCA_020465985.1 of Centrapalus pauciflorus. Taxonomy (NCBI): domain Eukaryota; kingdom Viridiplantae; phylum Streptophyta; class Magnoliopsida; order Asterales; family Asteraceae; genus Centrapalus; species Centrapalus pauciflorus. The sequence continues at coordinate 158,007 of JAANYP010001388.1, read as the reverse complement.
AAGTAGTAGCTGATGAGGATGATGAAGCTGACGAAATAGTTGTACAGCAGAATCCTATCACTGACACTTATATGATAGATGGAAATAGAATTGTCGATGTTGACATAGTGAATGCTGCCTTGAATCCTAAGTCATCGACTGAAGAACCAGCAAGAGAGCTAAGTAACGAAGAAAAAAGAAAGCTATGGTTCAGAGCCGAAGAGAAGGAGTTAGCAATTAGGAGATCAATGAAAGTGCCTGGTACAGGGAAGCTATCTGAGCGAATCTTAAGTTGGTTCTTTGACAGAGATCTTCAACTTTTTATAATTAAAAGAAAAGACGGGCTTCAGTACATAAGGCGAACATTGAAAGCATTCAACACCCTTCCAAAGATTGAAATCACAGCGCTTGCATGGAAAGATCTGATAAATATTGGTGATGATCCTTATGCGAATGTGATTGAAAGAATAATAAGAAAGGAGGGGAGATCTAGGAAGTTTGAACGGTTGAGTCCAAGGGTCGGAAGAAGAGTCGAGGATAAGTCACGTATAGATCCTCTTACAGGCCGACCTTGGATGAGGATTCAGTACAAACCAGTGAAATGCCTGAGGAAGGTACCTCTGAAGAAAATGCCACAGAATGTTTTGCAAAATCTGAAGTGGTGGTATGCTGACACGGAAACTGGGGAAGCGGTTATGGAAGACATAGAAGAAAAAGTTATTCTTAGAGTCTATGACCCGCTTCACCTGGTGAACCTATCTAAAGAAGACCTGCAGATTTTGTATAACTGTAAGATTTCCAGTGACGCACATATGGATACTGAAGCTAGTAAGTATGAAAATGTGGTCAAGGTATGCGTTGAAAAAGGTCTGTATGCTGGTAGTGTTTTGAATCAATAATAAATCATGTTCTCAAATCAAATGTGTGAATTATAAGAAGCTATCGTCAAGGGGGAGTCTGTTGGTACATCCCGTGTGACGATAGCAGTCTAAGTTGTCTTACATTGTGATTTAGCATATGTTTGGTATATATATATTATGTATGATTGATGCTTATCAGTGTTTGTATGTTTGAACTTGATGTAACGTATTACAAGAAGTTCAAACATAAAGCTCAAAGATAAAATCAGTCATAAGGTAATATCATAAGTTTCAAACACTTAGTTGTATATGTCAAAGGCTAGATTCGAATTATATATGGGTTGACATTCGAATCTGTGATAGATTCGAATGTAACCATAGATTCGAAAATAGGCTAGATTCGAGACTGTCAGATGGACAGATTCGAATGGGCCTTGGGCCAGATTCGAGGTTGGCCCACAACAGACTCGAATCAGGGTCTATAATTACAGATAGACTCGAATAATTAGAGGACTTTTTGCAGAATTCGTGAGGAATTAAGCGAAGGGCGATCTCGAGTTTATCAGCTAGGTGAGTGCCGTTTCGGAGAGAATTAGTACGTAGGATCGTTCGTGTGTCGTTCGTTCAGCGTCTAATAGTCTCCGTGTTTCCGTTGGTTGAGAGTTGTCCGTCTAACCGTCAACGAGGATTCCGCACTCGTTCACGGATCCGCGTCTAGATAGATCTTGCAGTCGTAGACCTTACAATTAAGTATTCATGCTGATGGACCTGTGGTATCAAACAATTAGTAATATTTATTACTTAATGAAATGAAATATTATGACGTGTACTGTTTGTTGAAACTTGGATGTTACATAACTAACTATATATATATATATATATATATATATATATATATATATATATATATATATATATATATATATATATATATATATATATATATATATATATATATATATATATATATATATATATGGTATATGTATGATAATAATATTATATACATACATATACATATATATATATATATATATATATATATATATATATATATATATATATATATATATATATATATATATATATATATATATATATATATATATATATATATATATATATATATATATATATAGAGAGAGAGAGAGAGAGTTGGGATCATTGCAAAACCTTACTTTGGTGTAGAACTGTAGAACCAATTTTAGCCTTAGATCACAATTTAAGATTAAAGGGTAAATTTGGTATTATACCATAAACTAACTTGCATGTCACACACAATCTCCTTGTTTCCATAATCAAAAAATGTTTATATAGTCACAGTTCTAATTTTTTTATTATTATTTAAAGGTAGAAGCACAATTCTATACAATATATAATTTAAATATATAATATTTGTTGTTGATATGGTTTTGAAACTTTTTTTAGTAAGATATATATATATATATTTGTAAATGATTTCCTAGTAATATTATCAGCACACGTATGTAATCTCACAAATATTCAAGCAAACAGAATAATCCGTATTTCTCATTGTCAAACCCTAGGAGACCTACTTTTACATGGAAATAAAAGTAAGTTTTCAACTATTACATAACAGCCCCCTCTACTTGTAAAATATAGAAATAACTAATCAAAGTCTTGAATTAAATTACAAGCAACTAAACTCATAATATCTAATACAAAAGAAAGCCACAAGATCGAAATAATCTCCCCCTTTTCGATCATTGTGGGTGAACTCAGGCGTGATCCGTACTTTCTCGGAGGCCAAGGACAACGTCAAATCGTCTAGTCACTTGCCTTAAATGTAGCCTCTCGTTCAGTATTTTTATGCCGCTGAGAATTTCTTGAATCTCCTTAGGTTTGCGTCTAAGTTCAGGATTTGTCTGAGCATCTTTTTCTTGTATTCTTTTGGTAAGCTCGGCTATGACTAATCTGATAGTTTCGTTGGAGTAACAAGGTAAATCCTCAAAGCGCATAAATCTTTTCGGTCCACTTTGATTCAAAAATATGATTCCCGGCTGCCCTCCCAATAAAACTTTGAACGTCGGGTAGTGGTCTAGTAGAAATATGTGTTGCTCCGAGGCTTTCAGACCGACTTTAACCAAGGCACTCTCAATTGCCATTTGAAAGTCTCTTAGGCACATCACAATGGAGCGGCGATTCATGCTTCTAACTTGGGCGGCAACAGCGGTGACATGAGTCAGACGTTACTTAATCTTATTTTTCTACTTGTTGTGAAGAAACTCAATGTCGTCTATGTTTACAAAATCAAGGTCAGTTTCATGTAGTTCTTGAACAGATCCGTCTTCAATGAGCACTTAAAAAGTAGGAGTGCATACCCGGGCTCTGTTATACATATGAATGTTATTGATCTTTACAATCTTTGATTTAGACCAATATTTACTTTTATCTCTCTTTTCCCTCAGCATCATCTGATTATATTCTGCTTGTTCTGCTCGAGATGCATCGGTCTTGACCATAAGAAGACGTCTGTTGTAAGACCCCAGACTCTTTCTAAAGACCATTTTAAATCTTTCTTCTAAGAAGGGGTTCTGTAACTGTTCTGCCAGGAACTTTCTCAAAAACTCTTTTAACCCTGAGGCTCTTCTAATTCAGCGGGAGGAGCTTCAAGAAGTTTCAAAACTCGAGACCTCCGGTCCTCCTTCATCTCTTCTCTGATCTCTCTATCCAGAGATTTCACTTAACCATTAGAATACCACCGGACCCATTCAATGTTTGTTATATCATACCTTGGGGTGACATCTCTAGTATCAAAACAATCTACAGTTCGGGTTCCCGAGGTCTCGGTTGTATGGGCTGGTGGGGTTGATTGAGCTGGAAGGGTTGATTGGACTGTTGGGGTAGTTTGAGTTGTTGGAATTTCTTGGACTGTAGGAGTGGTTTGGATTGTTGGGGTTTCTATGGAGCAGTGGATGAGGTTTGGACAGCAGAAATGATTTCTTCTTGAGGCACTTGGGTTGGGGAATTCAAAAATTCAACGGATGAAGAATATTTATGTGGCGACTCGGATTCAGGCTTTAGAGTAAGTAGAGGATAGTCTTCGTCAACATCAGAGTCTGTATCAGACACTAATATGATTTCGACCTTTTCAAAGATAGGTTCGTACTCCACCATAGCTGACATAGGAGCTAAAGGAGTCGGGCCTTCAACCATAGGCTCGTCTTCTAACATTTCTTGAGCCCCATAACTCTGTTCCTCAGACCCCTGTATATCTACTCCCTGTGATTCTGCTCCCCCTACAATCATCATCAAGTCCTCAGACTGAACTCTTTGACGCTTCTCCCCCTCATGGCGATCAGGGTCGTCCTGATCGTCATGTTTTCTTTTGTGAGAGTCAGCCTGAGGACGACACTGAAGCTCAATAACCGCAGAATCAAACAGTCCATTCTTGTGTTGATCTGCTCTTGGACTTGTAAAATTAGCCTTGTAAGCACATCCATCTTGTCAGATTACTCCGAAATTTGAGCTTGGACTGATCAGGTACCTGGTGGTGGCAGATCCTCAGATGCAACACGCTTACCCTTAATGAATGATAGAGGGGCGGAATGTCGCTCTTCGGCAGCTTCCTTTTGGGCGTCCAGGACAACCCGTGTTACAACACCAGCAGCACGTAAAGCTGCTGTTAACACCTCGAGATTGATCCTGGGATGCCCTGATGTTGACGGCATTTGTGGGGCAACATCAGGTCTTCCTTCTGTCATTTCTGGCTCCACTACGGGATGCTCAGATCTAGAAGTTTCTGGAGCTGCCATGAAGGAAGCTCGTTCAGGGATGGACACCATGGAGGTGTTATGCTGGGTGTGTGGGGCTGGGGGTGGGGAGTGAGCTGTGGTTGAGCGAAGGATGGTCACTAGGGGCGACGTGTGACCTGTTCAACACCATGACTCTCCGAGTGAGACGACGATGGAGTATGAGCAATATCCCTGTGGAATGAAGTGATATCCCTCTAAGGGGATATCAAGTGGATGGTGAGGGTTGTTTCGACCATTGGACGGATGGTCTTATGGATGGTTGCCCAGCTTTGGGGGCTAAGATCTCCCTCAGATGCCACTTCTTGACCTCTCATTTGGACAGAGACGGTCCGTTCAGAATCGGCCGCCTCTGCCTCCTCACCTTCATCTCCCTCCCTCGCCTCAGAAGACTCCCTCTCACCCAAACCTAGAATTTATTGTACAGCCACCTCTGCTCCCTCAGACTCACTCACTCTCGCCTCACCTTCGGACGGGTTAGGCTCAGTCGGTTCTGACTGAGCCTCATCCGGATAAAAAACCCTTATATATTCCCTTACCCGCTCTGTTTGAATAGCTTGTTGTAACAATGACAGTGAAATTGTCATTACCAGTACACTGCGATTGCCAATTGGGATGTTTAATCGTTGAATTGCAGCTGTGACATATACGTTTGCTTCTGGACGTTCATGAATGTCATCGTCCTTGTCCATGGCGTACTGGATAATCAATTGTAGAAACCTTTGAAAAGGTATGTACTTACGCCCGCGCTTGGTTCTTTTCTCGAGAATAGCTCTTTTTAATTCCTCAAAAATGTATGCGGCGTACTCGTAGTGACGGTCAAACGCAAATGTCGCAAACATGGAAAGAACTTGGATTGAGACAGAGTCATGGCCGGAATGTATCCAAGTGAAACATTTGTTTATTATATCAAATAGAACCCTCCAGTGTGCTTGAAGGTTCTTTGTTCTGAATTCAGATGGCTTTGAGAGTGGTCCATCATATCCAAGTGACTTTATTTCGTCAAGGGTTTCCAGAAGAGAAGGTATGGGTGCAAAGGCATATCTAGAGAGAGAAAAGGCTTCAACAGGGAGGCGGAGAATGTGGTGGATGGCTGTTTGGGTGATTTTGACTGGAACACAGTCTTTGGTAGATGTGAAGTGGGGTTCGGCATCAGACACGAAGGTGAGATGATGCCAGAATTGTTGGAGGTATATGGAAGGTACGGATATGGCGGTGGTGAGGGAGTAGAAGAGTGGATGGCCTTTGAGGATATCAAAGGATATACATTTTCACTCAAACACTGATCCTAACTCAATCGTTAAGAGACCAATGTTAGAATAGACATCTTCACTCAAACACTGATCCTAACTCTAATCAATGGTGCAAAGGACTTGGAATATTTTTGGGATTTTTGAGAAAAATGCAAAAATGGAAAATTTTAAAATGCTAAGCTTTTAATTTCGGATGAGCCAAACTTCGAATGAACAGTGATCCGAATTCGGTTCAATCCGAATTTCGGATGAAAAAATGCATGAAAAATCTAAGTAAGGGGACCGAATTCGGATGCACAGTGGTGAAAATGAAAATACTTTGAAAAATAATTGAAAATTGAACAATGCTAATTAGAAACGAATTCAGATGCACAGTGATCCGAATTCAGATGAACAGTGGCCCGAATTCCGATGGGACATTTAAAATATGTGAAAACTTTCTAGTAAAATTCATCCGAAGCCCGGATGGTCCGAAATTAGGACTTAAAATATTTTCAGCTTTTAATGTTCATGCACATGCAACGTGAACAGTTAACAAAATTCATAAAAATGCATGAAAATGCAGATCCTAATGTAAAAACATGCAAGGAACACTTTATATAACTACATTAAGCTAAAACTAACAGATTAAAGTGGCTAAAATTACCAAAAACCGACTGAAAAAACCTAAGATATTTTGAAGATTAAAAACACGATATATGAAGTTAGATACAGAAATAAAGCATGAAATGGGTTACCTAAAGATGCGGAAGCTCAAAAATGCAAGAAAAATGATAGAAAATGGTTGCTTTTGGAGCTTGGACGGTTGAAAATGGTGGAATCGGCGGTGGTGGTCGACGGTGCTAGAGAGAGAAGGAAGAAGAAAGAAAACTTAATGAAGAAGAAAGAGTTTTGACTGTCCATTTTAATGATGGGGTGGGTCGGGTCGAGAGGATCCGTGCCTTTTCTAACTAAATGGGCCAACCGGATTTTTTAATTAAACAAGATGGGCCAAAAATAACAAAAAAAATATTTAACAAACTTAAAATTTAAATGAATGAGCCCAATAATAAAAAATCTTTTTGAATTTTTCTGAATTTTCTTTGAAAAATAAAATTAATTGCAGAATATAAAAACTAAATTGAACATAAAGTGAATTAAAAAATATTTTTGTGAGTTTCAGAAAAAATTAAGCTAAGACAAAAATAAAAGACATAGAAAATATTTTTGACTTTTTGAAATATTGAAAAAAGAAAATCTTTTTGTGTTTTTCTAACATATGGCATTAAAATTAAAATTTAAAAATTTAAACAACCTAAAACTTAAAGTTATAGAGAAATTAAAAACGACAAAATACATAAACTAGCATCCTAAATATACCACTACTACAAATCGAAGCTAATGCAACACGTTTGATGCAACACATTTAAAAATTGTTGTTTTTTTATTTAAGTTCGCTTTTAAGCAACACATTGACAATAAGTGTTGCATATAATGAATTAGTGCAACACTTTTTTTAAAGTATTGTCATTTTTACTAAAAAAAATGCAACGATTTCTAAAGTGTTGCAATTTTTACTAAAAATTGCAACATTTGTTTAAAGTGTTGCATATTTCAATAAAAAATGCAACACATTTGTCTATAAATGCAACATTTGTTTAAATGTTGCATATTTTTTCTTATACACTTAATATTATGATTTTATTTATACTTATGTTTGGAGTTGTCTTTCCAAACCTTAATCGATGTATTAGAGATATTACCGTTATAAATTTATTTGATTTGATCGGAAAACCAACAATTTAATAGATAATTAAACCTAATCAATATCAAAATTTCAAATTATGGTTAAGAATATTTATTTTAGCATTGCAAAATCTAGAAACTCTATGAAAAGAATCAACTAACAGTATCATTTGTCTTGCTTCTTGAATCTATATCAACTTTTCGATATCACTCTTCGATCATGGTTCAGTTGTGTTTTGTTGTTTGAAAGTATATATATATATATATATATATATATATATATATATATATATATATATATATATATATATATATATATATATATATATATATATATATATATATATATATATATATATGTGTGTGTGTGTGTGTGTCTATATATCTTTGTAATTAATATTTTAGACCCCGTAGCAACGTGCGGGTGTGCAATAACTCTTTATATATATTTATGAAATATTATATATATGTAATTGTACATGTATTATAAAAACAAAAGAATAAATATATGTATATACTATGCTTCCATGGCTTTGGCATAATCACTGTTTCTTGACAAACATTTTACACACCGGTTATTAGACCAAGTGGAAACCCTAGCACCCTTTTTCACCGCTTCTATTCGGATGATGCACACAGTCTTCACAGCACAACTCGTGAGGATCTCCCACACACTCCTCGTCTGGATTCAAGCTCTCTCATTCAGACTTACCCACGCAACCGGCGGCATCGCACAAGCATCCCTACCCCGGTCGTCGACCGAAATCGAGTTTGAGGTATTATCTTGTTCCAGATTTGAGTTTGAGTTCTTCGATTTCGTTCTTTGTGGATGGTTTTAAAATGAATTTCGACGTGGTTCCATATCTTTGTTTGGGTTGATATTTCTTTTAGGGTTCCCTATCTATGAAGTCTTTTGCTTATGGAATCGATTTATGCATTCGATATGGTTTTAAAATGAATTTTTATATTTGGTTTCAAAACGGCTGCTTAAATTATTTTATCGACTTCTATACGTGTGTTTTATGTGTTGGTTTCTAAGTTCGATATGATTTTTGGTTTAAAAAAGCGTTTGTAAGTTCATATAACTAATTTATTGAAACAGTTTATGAGTTTGATCTGGTTTTGAATTGTTTATAGTATCTGAGTTACTGAATTGTTTGTATATATGTGTTTTGGATAGTGATAAGAAGATTAAGCTCCTCTGATAAAACATAGAATTTTGGCTTTGCAATTAATTAAATATGAGTTCGATTTGCATTTTGTAAAACATGTAATTTTATAACGACCTGTTCAGTTCAAGCTTTAAATTTTAGAAATTATTTATTTGTTTAATAAGGTTTGAAGTCAGAAATTATTATACCCTTTGACATGGAAAAGAATTTGACTTGTTTTGGGTGTGAAATATGTTTGTTTGAGGTGATATTGTGATCTGTATTGTTCATTGTACTCTAGTTTGTACATACGTTTAGTGACATAAAAAACAATTGGATGTGCAAGGTGATAATTAGGTTCCCTTAATTTTCTAGAAAGGATATTTTTGTGACTTGAATGTATAAGTAGTTTAGTATACACACATCTTTGTTAATATTATCAAATTTATAAAAAAAAATTATGTACATTTATTATATATGAATCTTATAGATTAGTTAGATTGAATTTGTCAAGTAACACAATATAAAAAATGTCTAACTATATAGGTAAGTTTATTTGTTCATTAATGGTTCTTTGTTGTTAAAGGATATATTGATTGATGTTGGCAAATGATAAAACACTCATTCATGACACGTTTTACCTTACAACATCTTTATATTGGTTAATCATGTGTTTGTGAAGTCATCTTTGTTAAAATTTGTTATTAGAATAATTTTTTAAAGTACCAAGAATTGATTTTCGTTAATGTCATGCATTTTTTGTTCTTGAAACTTTTGTTGTAGCTGTCGTATATACATAAGGCTCTTGAATCATTTGATTATATCACTGAAGGTAATATTTCTTGATAAATAGAATATAATGTTTATCGATATGAGACACTCTAACTTATTTATAGGTGTGTCATGTGGAATCAAATGATGTACCTGCTACTCACTACATTATTATCTGGATATTAGTTTCATTGTTTAGACACAATTGTTTTCACATATAAGTAGCTAGCTAACCATTATTGTTGCTGATGTAGTATTTGTGAACTACGTCTATTATTTAAAAATGTTAGTGGAGTTTTACTTTACTATGAGTAATGGTTAAGTTTGTATTAAATGAATTTGAAGCCAAAGTCTATATAGTTAGAATACAAAATCAAAAGAAAATGGTAAACGGACTCTTTTAAAATTAAAGAATTATATTAACTTTTCAATAATTTAAAAGTGGGATACATTCTTATCCGCAACAGGGGTAAACATGAATATGATTCATCTTCATTACTGATACACTTGGATGTTGTGGAGAACCAGTATAATAGGATTCAATTTCATCTTCATTTCTGATACACTTTGATGTTGTGGAGATATGGAGAAATAATAGCAGAATTTATTCTCGTCTTCATTTGGCTAAATGGATATCATGGGATTTGAAAGCTGTTGCAGGTAAAATTATGGACTAATCTAGTTAATTTATAGCATAAAATAGTCAAGTTTATAGTTTGTTTTATTCAAAAATTAAAAAAAATGCTTATCTTTCGTTATTTACCGTTATTTCTTTTCTATTAGTTAAAGATTAAAATTAAAATCAAAGACGATAAATATGAGTTGATGGAGCCATCCTTATTTTTAAGTGGTATTTGATTTCTCTTATAAAGACAATAAAATACCCCTTTTTCAGTCATACCCTCTTCTTCACTACATGTTAACGATAATATATAGAGGCAAACGTAAGAAATGAATCCGGTAGGTTGTTTTATTTTCTCAATTTTCAAAATATACGGATTATCTTCTTTTATATATATATGTATACATATATATATATATATATATATATATATATATATATATATGTATACATATACATATATATATATATATATATATATATATATATATATATATATATATATATATATATATATATATATATATATATATATATATATATAGAGATATATATATATATATATATATATATATATATATATATATATATATATATATATATATATATATATATATATATATATATATATATATATATATATATATATATATATATATATATATATATATATCTTTATGCCAACTTATAATCAAAAATTAAAATGCTGATCATTATCCTTATTTTTTGCAGTTTTAGTTAAAATATTTGCTTAATTTTGCAAGACTAACTTTACTTCTATGTAACTTCGGTATTAGGATTATCTTCTCTTTATATATTTTTAGTGCCAACTAAAAACCCAAAATAAAAGTGTTGATGTTTATCCCTTCTTAGTTAAATATTTGCCAGGTTTGCTGAATTGGTATTCACAGTTTGTCACATTTAACTATGATAAATGTAATTTTCAGGTTTCAATGTATTTAAAGAATGGATAATATGATGAACCTGAAACTGCAGCTGGACAGGTTTGAAACTTTTTTTTCAGTATTTTCTGTTTTGTTTTTATCCAGAATTTATGGATAATATGATGAACCGACAACTAGAAAAATTATTATTTCCAAGTTTGCTCAACTTTTCATCATTTTCAGTTGTGATTTTATCCTGTCCTGAGTATACGGATAACTATTGTATCCAGATTTTTTTACTATTATGATGCAACCTTAATTTTCTGAATTATAACCATTCATATTGTGCCAAATCAACCTTATTTTTCTGAATTATAACCACTCATATTGTGCCAAATCAACCATAAATTTCTGAATTTATACCAATAATATTGCGCCATGTGAGCAGTTTTCTCTCTGCTCCGTCGAAAATATATATAAATATATAATTTAGAAAACACGCTAACGATATCGTATATGTTGCAGGTTAGTTACTTTCTTTTGACATATGCAAAGTGATCGACAGAAGCAGAGTTGTGCATGATAAGCGTCAGTTTTGTATGCAAGAAATTACGAGAAGAGGAATTGAATATGCATTCCCAAGATTGTAATTTACTTTTTTGTTTTATCGCTTATACATTTGATGATCCTTTTTTTGTTGTAGACGTTTATATACTCGAAATACTTTATGATCGATATGTTATGAAATGATATTATTTTTGTTAAATTGAATTGTAAGTAGAAAAACTATCACGAAGCAATTAAATAAATATTTGTTTTTGCATTAAATTTAAAAAATAATGAATGTGTTTCTTTGTCTAGAAAATATTGCATTTATGTAATTTAAAACAATAATAAAGTGTTGCAATAGATTGATAATGGTGTTGCATATACATAATGACAACATTTGATAAGTGTTGCATTTGATAAGTAAAGTGTTGCTATAAGTTGGTAACAATAAATTAAAAGTGTTGCTTTAGAGTATAAAAAGTGTTGCATTTAAGAATTGTTGCATTTATAAATAATGGCAACACATTAATAAGTGTTGCTTTAGAATATAAAAAGTGTTGCATTTATAAAATAATGACAACACTTTTGATAAGTGTTGCATTATCTAGTGAAAGTGTCGCTTTAGACCTAAGGCAACGTTGGCTAAGGTGGCACTACATAAAGTGTCACATTAGGCCTATAGCAACACTTTTAAGGCCTAACACAACACTTTTCCATGTTGCTTTAGGTTCATTTTGTGGTAGTGTACTCCCCCCCAAATAATGTAACACCCCTCCCGATCCTGGAAATGCCACGTCAACATAATATCATATGTGGCAATAACGCAACGGATCTATAACATACAAGTCATAGGATAATACAGATTATGGCTAATTTAAAACTTTAAACGCAATGTTATACATTCAAATCCCCAAACTAGCAAAACACAATATTCCTGATTACTGGATACACTATTCCCAAAACAGCTGTTACATGCAATTCAAAACATTACAACAACAATTAACCGAACTTGAAGTCAGCCCCGGATCTATCTCTGCGGCTGCTGTGGTCCCTTCTGATTCCCTGAACGTGTTAGACTCGAATATATGAGCTATAAAGCCCGTGAGCACACGAGGGTTGACCCTGCACATAAGCACATAGCACACATTCCCTATCCCTGTCCCGATAGCCCAACACGCATCTCAGGTACATAAACACAAGTATGAGATCGGAGTAACACACTGGCCCTGTGGGGACCCTTCCCCGGTGGACACATCGCACACAGCAATGGTCGGTAATACCCTGTAGCACGGAAGCTACCCGGCTACAGGCCCTGCCGTATATATACGCCCCAAGGACTGTTAGGGACAGTCGACCCGCGCGATTCCCCTTCGCGACTTATCGTCCGTATGGGACTCATCACGGACCCCTGAACCGATCTCACATCTCATACATAACACATATAAGGAATAGAGTATACCTGAGGTTCACGTCCCTGTCTCATATATGTAAACACGCACAATATAGCTATTCAATTATAACGTAAAAGATGGCGCGCGTTTAGAAAACGTCTCGAGTACTCACCTGATTGATTCCCTGAAATCTGAGCACCCTGATCGAATCCGGCTCGATGTCCGCTGGTCCCTGTAGTCACACGGATAACTCAATAATCAATTACAATTCCCGGATCACACATACCACATAATTACATTGACTCAAACTCAATTCGAACCCGACAATCCCACAGAATCGAAACCCGATTGATACCCGAAACTCGACCCAAGACCCGACTCAACATATCCCAACGAGACCCCAAACCCAAACAAAACACAACCCGAGCAATCCCAAAGGAAACCCGACACTAATACGACCCAACCCCTTTTATGAGATTAAATTTGGATTTCCCTCGCAGGCTGTTGGTCGCGCCGCGACACCGCGAAAACTCCATGAATGACCTGCGATTTTCAGCTTTGCCCAGGAGTACTAAAACTCCTTTGCACACGAATTCAGTCACAATTATACACACAATTACACCACATAAGAACCTCTACAGATTGGGAATCGATTTGCACCATCTCACAACACATATCACAATACAAGGACTCAAATTCAGCACTCTTACCTTAGAATCCTCAAGAACACAAGAGGTTGAAGATGATTAGCTTGATTCCAAGCTTTACTCAACCAATTTGATGCTCAATTCTGGTTTCTTGCTGGAGATATCACACAAAACACACACAAACACCTTTAGGTTTATCTCAAAATGGATAAGAAAGAATGAAGATAAGCACCCTTATGTACGGCTCTTATCTTAACCGGTCCCGAACCCAATAACCCGAACCCGATATCACATTTTCAATATTTATGCCCATTTAACCCATTTAATCCCACGATCCCAAAAATATAATCCGTTCGTTAAAATTATATCCCGATGACACGCAAGCCCCAATCCCGACACGTATCAATCCACGAAACGGGATATAATTGGACCAACCCAATATTAATAAATTATTTATCCACTAAAATAATTCCACGTACCAGGTCAAATTGACGGATGTCACAAATCCTCCCCTCTTAAAGAGATTCCGTCCCGGAATCTAACTCGAACTCTTGAATAGGTGAGGATATCTCGATCGCATTTCCGACTCGGGCTCCCAGGTAGCGTTGGTACCCTTATGGTGTCTCCATTGAACGAGTACCAAGGCAATCTCTTTATTTCGCAACTTTTAATCTTTCGGTCGGTCACGGCCTCGGGCTGCTCCACATATCGCAGCTGATCGTCGACTGTAATCTCGGATAGGGGCACATACTGGTCATCTGTAGCCAGACACTTCCGGAGATGACTTACGTGAAACGTATCATGCACACCGGCCAACTCTGAAGGCAATCGCAGTCAATAGGCCTGATCCCGGACTCTCTCAACGATCTCGAATGGCCCGATATACCACGGACTCAGCTTCCCACGATGTCTGAACCAGATAACCCCTTTCCACGGCGACACCTTTTAGCAAGACGCGGTCCCCAACACTAAACTCTAGCTCTTTCAGACGGCGATCGGCATAGCTCTTCTGACGGCTCTGGGCGACCCTCATATGCTCCCGAATCACAGCCACTTTATCACTAGTCTCTTGCAATAACTCCGGCCCGTTGATAGGTCGCTCACCGACCTCGCCCCAACACACTGGGGTCAGGCACTTACGCCCATATAGTGCCTCAAACGGAGCCATTTTAATCGTGGCGTGGTAGCTGTTATTATAGGCGAACTAGACCAACGGTAAATGCACGTCCCAATTGCCGCTGAAGTCGATAGCACACGCCCGCAACATATCTTCGAGGGTCTGATTGGTGCGCTCGGTCTGCCCGTCAGTCTGCGGCCTGTAAGCCGTACTCAGCTGAACCCTGGTGCCCAATTCCCGCTGGAAACTCTGTCAGAAACGAGACGTAAACCGCGTATCCCTGTCCGAAGTAATCGACATCGGAATCCCATGTCGCGATACCACCTCATTGATATATAGACTCGCCAACTGATCCATGGTGATAGTACCCCGAACGGCTAAGAAGTGCGCACTCTTCGTTAGTCGATCCACTATGACCCAGATCATGTCATTCCCGCGGACCGTGCGTGGAAGTCTCACAATGAAATCCATCGTGATGTGGTACCACTTCCACTCGGGAATTTCCAACGGCTGCAGATGCCCGTGCGGCTTCTGATGCTCAGCTTTGACCCTAAGACACGTCATGCACTGCTCGACATATCGGCCCACATCCCTTTTCATTCCCGGCCACCAGTAGAAGTCACGGAGATCACGGTACATCTTAGTACTCCCCGGATGCACAGATAGCCTAGACCGATGCGACTCATCAAGAGTCAACTGCCGCAAATTCCCAACCCTCGGGACCCAGATTCTATCATGAAACACATACAGCCCACGATCTTCCCTGATCAATGACTCAAGCTGCCCGATTAACCGTTCCCGCTTCACATTATCACCCCGTAGGCCCTCCTGCTGCGCTAGTCTCAGACTATCGATCAATGTCGAGGTAATCTCAAGCCTCGAACCCTGGATATCATAGTCTGGCCGCATGCCATACCGCTCAGCGCGTCAGCTACCACATTAGCCCGGTGCGGGTGGTACTGGATCTCACAATCGTAGTCCTTAAACAACTCAAGGCTACAGCGCTGTCGCATATTCAGATCCTTCTGGCTGAACAGATACTGAAGACTTTTATGGTCGGTATACACAATGAACCGAGACCCATACAGATAATGGCGCCAGATCTTTAACGCGAACACGATGGCGTCCAACTCTAGATCATGCACGGTATGGTTTTCCTCGTAAGTCTTCAGCTTTCGCGAGGCATAGGCGATCACTTTCCCCCGCTGCATCAGAACACAACCCAAACCCGACCGTGAAGCATCACAGTAAACCACGAAATCATCGGTACCTTCCGGCAAGGCCAACACTGGAGCCTGACATAATCGGGTCTTCAGCTCTCTGAATGCATGCTCCTGATCCTCGGACCACTCAAACGGAACAAACTGCCGTGTCAATCTCGTCAACGGCAAGGCAATCCTCGAGAAATCCTGGATGAAGCGTCTATAATACCCGGCGAGACCCAGAAAACTACGAATCTCGGGTACTGATCTCGGAGGCTCCCAACTCATCACTGCCTCAATCTTGGCTGGATCCACTTTTATACCCTCAGCACTGACCACATGACCCAAAAACTGCACTTCCCGAAGCCAAAATTCGCATTTGGAGAATTTCGCATACAACCTCTCCCTGCGCAGCACAGTCAAAACCTCTCGGAGGTGCTGCTCATGGTCCTCGGCACTCCGCGAATAGATTAGGATATCATCGATGAACACGATCACGAATCTATCCAACATAACTCTGCACACCCGATTCATCAAATCCATGAAAGCGGCGGGTGCGTTAGTCAAACCGAACGGCATCACAAGGAATTCGTAATGCTCATAACGAGTCCGGAACGCCGTCTTCGGCACATCTTCGTCCCTGACCCGCAACTGATGATAACCATAACGCAAGTCGATCTTGGAGAAGAAACTCGAGCCCTGGAGCTGATCAAACAGGTCGTCGATACGTGGAAGCGGATAGCGATTGTTCACGGTCACTTTATTCATCTCCCTGTAGTCGATACACATCCGCATGCTACCGTCCTTCTTTTTCACGAATAACACTGGCGCACCCCACGGCGACGAACTAGGACGGATGAATCCACGATCTAGAAGCTCCTGCAACTGAGACATCAGCTCTCGGATCTCTGTCGGTGCCAGCCTATAAGGCGTCTTCGCAATCGGCACCGCCCCAGGAACAAGATCGATCCGAAACTCTACTTGGCGATCTGGCGGTAACCAAGGCAACTCCTCTGGGAATACCTCAGGGAACTCACGAATCACCGGAATATCCTCTAAGGTCTTCTTTTCCCTCCTCGCATCAACCACATAAGCTAGGAAGGTCTCACATCCCTTAGAGACATATCTCTGAGCCCTGGCCATAGACACGATCCCAATATCCCCCTTACGGCGTTCCCCATAGATAATGACACTCTCACTGTCCGAATTGGGTATACGGATGATCTTCTTGGCACACAGAATATCAGCCCGTCTGGCAGTCAACCAGTCCATACCCACAATCACATCGAAGCTACTGATCTCAATCGACAACAAATCGATCACAAACTGATGGGAATCTATCTCTAGAACACAATCCCAATAAACCCGACTCACTAACATCAAACTCCCATCGACCCTCTCGACAACCAACGGAACAGACAACAGAGAAGGAGACACACTAAAATATGCCCAAAATATAACAGACACATAGGAGCGATCGGCCCAGGAATCAAATAACACACGAGCTCGAAGTCCGTTAAGAATATACGTACCCGAAACTACATCTGTGGCATCCCTTGCCTCCTCTGCTGTCGCCTGAAATACTCGCCCGCGGCCCCTCGGAAACACAACGGCTCCGGAACTGTACAAACTGATGCGGCATGACCCCGCTGGCCACACCGGAAGCAACGCGGCTACTCCGATAAACACTGTCCGGAATGGCGCCGGTGACATTTCGGGCACTCCCGATCCCCATACGAACTGTCGACACGGCTACCGGACGCCTGGGACCCCTGTCCCACACTACTCTGGCTCTGCGCGCCAGATCCCTGACCCTGGCCCTGACGCCTCGATTTGCGGTCTCGACCTCTATCTCGAGAACTGCCACTGATCCGGACGCTGGTCACTAGGAGCGTCCCCGGAAGATCTCCACACACTGGACGGCTGATCTGAAGTCCCGGTACGCTGCCTCTGAGAAGAGGGCTGCTCCCTCTGCTTTAGAATCTCCCGCTCTCTCATACGGGCCATCTCGAGAGCTCTGGCGAAGGTCGGAGTGTCATGTAGCCCTACGAATTCCCGAATATCTGACCGAAGCCCATCAATAAACGCATCAGCCTTACGACTCTCCGTATCGACATGCTGAGGCGCGAACTGTGAATACTCATTAAATCGGTCAACATACTGCTGCACCGTCATATTACCCTGCTGCAAATGGAGGAAACGACGCTCCATCTCCCGTCTCTCGTCCCTCGGAATGTACTGGAGCTCGAACATAGCCCTAAACTGCTCCCAAGTCATAGCATAAGCGGGGGACTCGGTCATCGACGACTCAATCGATTTCCACCACTGCGAAGCTCCACCCCGTAACTGATATGCAACGTATCCAACCATATCTCTAGGATCGACCTGGGCCACTCGGAACGCAGCCTCAATCTCGCGCTCCCATGCGATGGCCGCCCCCGGCTCACCGTCACCCCTAAACTGCGGCGGAGCCCCTGTCATAAAATCTTTGAAAGACCCACCCTTCTGAGAAGATGACGATGCCCCACCGCCCGACCCAGTCTCGGCACGCTGAACAACTGGCCCCAAACTCTGACCCTGTTCCCTTTCTTGCACTTTCTGCTGTCGGTAAAACTCGGTGAGAACCCCTAGCAGCTCGGATTTCCGGATATACTCGTCACCGGGCGGCTTACCCGCGCCCGAACCCTCTCCCTGATCTGCCATTATAATCTGCACAAAACAAAACAATTAAGCACCAAAGATAAATCACCCAGCGTTATACACTAAGCCAGGTCGGTTAATCCACTATATAATCGCAAAATGATCTTTCATGGACCGGAACAAGGTCTAAGTTAAGCATCCACTAATGATATTCAAGCTTCAATCCACAAGCACTGATACCATGCTGTAACACCCCTCCCGATCCCGGAAATGCCACGTCAACATAATATCATATGTTGCAATAACGCAACGGATCTATAACATACAAGTCATAGGATAATGTAGATTATGGCTAATTTAAAACTTTAAACGCAATGTTATACATTCAAATCCCTAAACTAACAAAACACAATATTCCTGATTACTGGATACACTATTCCCAAAACAGCTGTTACATGCAATTCAAAACATTACATCAACAATTAACCGAACTTCAAGTCAGCCCCGGATTTATCTCTGCGGCTGCTGTGGTCCCTTCTGATTCCCTGAACATGTTAGACTCGAATACATGAGCTATAAAGCCCGTGAGCACACGAGGGTTGACCCTGCACATAAGCACATAGCACACATTCCCTATCCCTGTCCCGATAGCCCAACACGCATCTCAGGTACATAAACACAAGTATGAGATCGGAGTAACACACTAGCCCTGTGGGGACCCTTCCCCAGTGGACACATCGCACACAGCAATGGTCGGTAATACCCTGTAGCACGGAAGCTACCCGGCTACAGGCCCTGCCATATATATACGCCCCAAGGACTGTTAGGGACAGTCGACCCGCGCGATTCCCCTTCGCGACTTATCGTCCGTATGGGACTCATCACGGACCCCTGAACCGATCTCACATCTCATACATAACACATATAAGGAATAGAGTATACCTGAGGTTCACGTCCCTGTCTCATATATGTAAACATGCACAATATAGCTATTCAATTATAACGTAAAAGATGGCGCGCGTTTAGAAAACGTCTCGAGTACTCACCTGATTGATTCCCTGAAATCTGAGCACCCTGATCGAATCCGGCTCGATGTCCGCTGGTCCCTGTAGTCACACGGATAACTCAATAATCAATTACAATTCCCGGATCACACATACCACATAATTACATTGACTCGAACTCAATTCGAACCCGACAATCCCTCGGAATCGAAACCCGATTGATACCCGAAACTCAACCCAAGACCCGACTCAACATATCCCAACGAGACCCCAAACCCAAACAAAACACAACCCGAGCCATCCCAAAGGAAACCCGACACTAATACGACCCAACCCCTTTTATGAGATTAAATTCGAATTTCCCTCGCAGGCTGTTGGTCGCGCCGCGACACCGCGAAAACTCCATGAATGACCTGCGATTTTCAGCTTTGCCCAGGAGTACCAAAACTCCTTTGCACACGAATTCAGTCACAATTATACACACAATTTGTTGGTACACCCTGTGTGACGATAGCAGTCTAATCGATCTGCATTATGGTTTAGGTAATATTCTGAGTATTAACAAGTATTTTGATATATATGTTTAATATGTGTTTGTCTGTTATTGATTGTGTGTTTGAACTTGATGTAATGTATTACAAGAAGTTCAAACATAAAGGTCAAAGATTAACTCAAGCATAAGTTAAAACATAAGTTTCATCACTTAAATGTTTAAGTGTATTGGCTAGATTCGAATAGGTAAAGGAAGACATTCGAATCTGTGATAGATTCGAATGTATCCTTAGATTCGAATGGGCTAGATTCGAGTCTGTCAGATGGACAGATTCGAATGGGCCTTAGGCCAGATTCGAGGTTGGCCCACAACAAACTCGAATCAGGGTCTATAATTAGGGATAGACTCGAATGATTAGTAACCTTTGGCAGAATTCGTGAGGAATTAAGCAAGAGGCGATCTCGAGTTTATCAGCTAGGTGAGTCCCGTTTCGGAGAGAATTAGTACGTAGGATCGTTCGTGTGTCGTTCGTTCAGCGTCTAATAGTCTCCGTGTTTCCGTTGGTTGAGAGTTGTCCGTCTAACCGTCAACGAGGATTCCGCACTCGTTCACGGATCCGCGTCTAGATAGATCTTGCAGTGGTAGACCTTACAAGTGGTATCAGAGCCTACGGAGTGTTCGTGGTGTTCTTCGTGTTCATCAGATACATTCTAGGTTTCTTGACGCTAGTTGGACGGTTTTGCTCTCAATAACGTGTTTTTGAGCTTATCAAATTCATATTCGGGAAACACTTTGTTGTTTTTCACGTTTTTGATCGAAATCACTATTTTTCGTTTGAAAAATAGTGGTTTAATCTGTAAACGTCAAAAAATCAACGTGTTAGCCGTTTTTTTCGAGTTTGCGGCGCTCGAATCTATAGGGGTAATTAGGGTTTTACTTTATTTTCGAGTCTAACCTAAATACGCTCCTTTCGAGTCAATTTCAGTGAGTTTCGAGTCTACTTTGTTTCGAATCTGTTGCTTCATTCGAATAGGATCTCGAGTCTAGTTTAGTGTCGAGTTTATTTCGAATCTAGTATTATTTCGAATCTAGTGTTTCGAATCTGCTGATTTTCGAGTCTGCTGTGCCTTCGATTCTAAGTATCTTCGAATCTACGTAGTTCTTCGAATCTGACAGAACTTCGAATCTAAGGAGTTGTTCGAATCTGACATTATTTCGAATCTAATTGACTCTTAAGACTTAATCGAATTTAATTTCAAAAGATTTAATATTAATTAGTTTCGAATCTATCTAGATTCGAATAAGTTAATCTAAGTCAGTTTAGAATTAAATTAATTAAGTTAAAATTCAATTTCTTTCAGAAAAGATGTCAAACCTTCAGAAATTCCTTGAGATGGATCATGAAGTTGGAAAGGCAAATGCACCGCCAAAGCTGATGAAAGTTGAGGACTATTACTGGTGGAAGGACAGATTTACGGATTTTGTACGATTCAACGATATGCGCATGTGGGTGTGCATAGATGAAGGGTACATTCCACCAGTATCTGAAGTTGAAGGCCGTCAAAAGGTCTTGTCATACCAGATGATGAAAGAGGATGACAAGAAACTATTTGAAGCTGAAAACAAGGCTTTCTCCATTATCCGTATGGCGTTACCTCAAGATATCTTGCACACATTTCGGACTCAAAGGACGTCGAAGGAACTTTGGGAGTCTCTCCAGAAAAGGTGTGAGGGTAATCCACGGGTGCGTAGAAAGCGTACAGAGCTGTTGACCCAACAGTTTGCGATTTTCAAGGCTCTTAAGGATGAACAGTTAGATGATATTATCACAAGGTTCTATCATCTGATAACAGAGCTTGAGAGTCATGGCATTGAGTATTCTGACACTGACAAGAACAACAAGCTTCTTGATGCCCTACCAGCCAAATGGGCTATGTACGTGGCAATGATTAAGCTGAATGAAGACAAATATTATGCTCAATCACTTGATGACATCGTGGGAACGTTGAGGGCATATCACTTCGAGATGATTAAGGCTGAGACTGATTACGAGCAAGTCCAGAATCCGGCTATGTATTTTGGAAAGACATCTAAATCATCAGTGACAGCTGAACCGAAGAGTGCTACAGCGTTTTTCACCGGAGAAACGTCATCGCCACGTGAGTCCGAAGACTCACTGAATCGCGCGTTCTTAGGGTTAGGAAGATCGGAAGAACCGCAACCTCAAGTCCAACAGGCATCGACCAGTCAGAGCTATTCGAAGATGCCCATGAGCGCAAAGTCAGCGGAAGAGCATCTGAATCTACTTGCTTCGTTTGTGGCCGCTTATGGAAATTGTGTTCAAGGGAAGATCAATGATCCGGCTCTTTGGGATGAAGATTACGATCAGGTCGACCCTGATGACTTAGAGGAAATGGATCTTAAATGGCAACTGGCCATGGTGACCCAGAGGGTTAAAAGATTCATTAAGAGAACTGGGAGGAATCTACAAATGAACAACAAAGGGATAGGATTTGATAAGTCTAAGGTCAAATGCTACAACTGTCAGGGATTGGGACACTTCGCCAGGGAGTGTCAAAGACCGAAGGTAGAATCATACCAAGGACAGAGTCAGCATCAAGGACAGTACCAAAATCAGTCCCAACAGAGATACCTTTCGAGTTCTTCATCTGGTCAAGCCAATCTAGCGGGTCTAATATCCAATGTCACTTCTGACAGACAGCTAGATGGTACCTATGACTGGAGTTCACATCCTGAGTTCAATGCTAGAGCCTTCATGGCTGAAGTTACGGAGAATGGTTGTGAAGAAGACGAGCAGACCACACGGGACAGCAGTCCGATGTGGGTAGAGAAAGCGAATGATCAGACCGTGCTAGAGTTTGCTGCTCAGATGGCCAACGTGGAATCTGATAACTCTAAGGTTAGTCTTTCTTATTCTCTATTTCGTGAATTATGTGCTTTATGTGTTAGTTCTAACGATAGGTTAAATCTAGTCTTAGACTCACATAAGACCATAGCTGCTCAAAATGAAAATTTAAAAATTGAAAACGCTAGCCTAAATGATATAAAACAAGATTTAAAGGAAAAGCTTAAGGCTGATGCTCAAGACGTAATCGTTCTAAAAGACAAACTGAGTGAGCAGTGTGTTAGGATAGAGCTTATGTATGAGCACGTAGAGGCCTTGACCAAAAGTCTGAAAGACAAGGACATAGAGCTAGCCGAGACCAAGGTTAAGGTAGCAGAGGCAAATAGCAAGCTGGAAAAGTTTAGGAATTCAAGCCTAAACCTAGGAAAAGTCTTAGATGCCCAAAGACAGTCTAACAAGCCTGTAGGTCTAGGTTTTCACGAAATTCCTCCACCGTTCAATGCAAACTATGTGCCTAAGCCTCAGGAGAAAACTGACAACTCAGTAGACTTAGAGGACCTACCTGAACCGACACCTGAGCCTACAGTTGAAAATACACCTATGGTGACTGACTCAACCGTCAAGGTCAAGAAAGTGAAATTTGTGTCTTCCTCCAGTGAAACACCTGCAGGAAAACAGAAAATTTCATGGGCTGACCAGGTCGAAGAGACAGACACTATAGATGTACCAAAGGAAATAGACACTAGTGAGACACCTAGATCTAAGGGACCAACCAAAAAGTCCATGGATAAGATGTCTTGCTTTAGATGTCACGAGAAAGGGCACGTTGCTTCTCACTGTCCACTTAGGAAAGCAGATGTTACCCCTAAGACAGTGAACCCAACACCTGTTAAGCCCTCACCAAGTGTGGCAAGCAGCAGTAGTTCTCAACCTACCGAGAAAACTGTGCAGGCCGCACCCAAACATGTTGTGAAACAAACACCGGTTAAGGTTGGACCAAAAGCAGTGGTTAGGACAAATTCACCGAATCGTGTCATTAATCAATCTAGGTCAGCACCTCAACAAGTCTATAGGAGCACCACACCTAGCAGGTCACACACTCCAGTTAGGTCACATACTCCTGTTAGACAATATGTTCCGGTAAGAGCTCAGGGATCACAGTCTGAAATGCAGTATAATAAGAGTTACTCTAGAGCACCACAACAAATGCCTACTCAAAGGCAAAGAGTGAATCTAAATCACTCGGCACCACAACAGAATTCAGTTCAAAGGCCCAAGTCACCTGAAAGGCGAGATGGGTACTTGAAAGAGTTCACGTATGTGGACGAGAATGGTATTAACAAGTCAGTCATGGCTTGGGTTCCCCGTGATAACTAACCTATTTTCTTTCATGTGCAGGAGATAACTACAGGTCCAACCAACAAGTGGTTCGTCGACAGTGGTTGCTCCAGGCACATGACGGGGGAACGAAGTCTTCTCACAGACTTCAAGGGGGGTAATAGGGGATTTGTATCATTCGCGGGCAACAAAGGAGGAAATATCACTGGAACTGGAGAAGTCACTAATGGGACGATTACATTGGATCAAGTTTATCACGTTGATAAACTGGTTCATAATCTCATTAGTGTCTCTCAAATCTGTGATAAGAAGAACTCAGTGTTATTTACTGACACTGAGGCGTTAGTGCTAAAGTCGGGATTCAAGATACCTGAAGATTGGATATTGATGCGGGCTCCAAGGAAGAATGACTTGTACATGCTGGATATGAACAAGCCAGATAATTCGATGGGTCCGATCTGCTTACTATCAAAGGCTTCGGAGACGGAATCGGTTTTGTGGCACAGACGCATGGCTCATTTGCACCTAAGGAAAATGAACTACATAACGAAGAATGGTTTGGTGCAAGGTGTGCCTCTGAAGAGCTTTCAGTTTGAAGACAAGTGTCTACCGTGCATGAAGGGCAAACAACATAAAAAGACACACAAGTCCAAGAAGCTGAACTCTATAACCTCGACATTCGATTTGTTGCATATGGACATTTTCGGCCCTATCAACAAAAGGAGTATAGGAGGTAGTTGGTTTTGCTTAGTTATCACTGACGATTACTCACGGTTTTCATGGGTTTTCTTTTTAGGTACGAAGGACGAGACGGCTGCAAAGCTCATCGGGTTCTTAGACCAAGTGGAGAACTCCTACGGAACAAGGGTTAAACATATTCGTAGTGATAATGGGACTGAATTTAAAAACTCTGTAATTGGTGTATATTGCCTATCAAAGGGCATCGTGCATCAATTCAGTGCACCATATGAACCACAACAGAATGGAGTGGCCGAACGTAAAAACAGAACATTGATTGAGGCTGCAAGGACTATGCTTTCAGATTCAAAGCTTCCTACCATGTTTTGGGGGGAGGCAGTGAATACCGCGTGCCACATTTTAAACCGAGTCCTTACAGTCAAATCATTGAACAAAACATGCTATGAAATTTTGAATAAACGGCCACCTAACTTAACTGGATTCGAACCGTTTGGAGTACCATGCACACTTTTAAGAACAAAACATCAACCGAAGTTTGGTGAAAAGGCTGACGAAGGATACTTCCTAGGTTATGTGCCAAACTCACCAAACAAACGGGTGTTTAACAAAACAACTGGTACTGTGGAGATTGTGTATAACATTGAAGTCACAAGTTATACACATGAACCCCAAACTGGTCCGGAATGGATATTTGACTATGATAAGTTATTTGAGTCATTTAACATTCCTCTGGATGATAATGCAGGTACAATCGAGAAGGACTTGGCGACGTTGCATCTGAACGACGATGGCCAAATCTTTCCAAGGACCACGTTCAAATCTACGTCCGAGCCTACTGCGACTATAGATGGGTCTCCAGAAGTTGCTGATCAAGCGGCACCTAACACTGAGAATCAGACTCAACCTTCAAGTTCCAACTCTGAGGAAAATGTCCGTGAGGAGGAAAATGTAGAAGCTGAGTCTGTTCCCCCATTAGGTGAAATAGGATCCAACTTAGGAGATAATCTAAGGGTTGATGAAATAGAGACCTCTAGGATTAACAAGAACCATCCAATAGATAGCATCATAGGAAATCCTAACGAGGGTGTGAGGACTCTGAGTAGTGTAAATAACAACACTGTGTTGTTGTCGATGATAAACGACTCCGAGGCATATCACACATGTCTATATTCATGTTTCATATCGCAAGTAGAGCCTAAAAATGTGCAAATGGCACTTAAGGATAACTCCTGGGTTGAAGCGATGCAGGAAGAACTTTCGCAATTTAGGAAACTAGAAGTGTGGGAGTTAGTTCCATTACCTCGAGGGGAAGTTGCCATAGGAACCAAATGGGGTTTTAAGTGCAAAAGGGACGATCGGGGTATAGTCACGCGCAACAAGGCTAGGCTAGTTGTAAAGGGTTTAAACCAAGAGGAGGGAATCGATTACAACGAAGTTTTTGCACCAGTAGCAAGGCTAGAAGCCATTAGGTTGTTTTTAGCTTTTGCCTCCTTCAAGGGCTTTAAGGTATATCAGTTAGATGTTAAGAGTGCTTTCCTGTATGGGAAAGTGAAGGAGTTGGTGTATGTAGAACAACCGCCCGGATTTACAGATCCTAAATATCCTGATAGAGTATATCGCTTAGATAAGGCTCTTTATGGATTACATCAGGCACCTAGGGCATGGTATGAGACTCTATCCAACCATCTGTTAGAAAATGGCTTTGAGAGGGGTAGGATAGATAGTACTCTATTTGTTAAGAGAAAGGGAGATCACTTTATCTTGGTACAAGTGTACGTAGATGATATCATTTTTGGATCATCAGACGAACAGATGTGCAAAGATTTCGAGAAGGTTATGAAGTCTAAGTTCGAGATGAGTGCTATGGGAGAGTTGAATTTCTTTTTAGGGTTACAAGTTGACCAAAAGAAGGAAGGGATGTTTATCCATCAAACTAAGTATGTCTATAACATATTAGAACGGTTTGGGATGGAGGGAACTAAATTGACTGCCCATTTCAGCACGCCGATTCAAGTGAATCACAATCTCGGGCCGGGTACTGAAAGTGATTCCGATGTGGATCCGACTTTATATCGGGCCATGATTGGGTCACTTATGTATTTAACTGCTTCAAGACCTGACATAATGTTTGCTGTGTGTCTTTGTGCTAGGTTTCAAGCGAATCCGAAGGAGATGCATATGAAAGCTGTGAAGCGGATTCTACGATACCTCAAGTCGAAACCGAAGCTGGGACTTTGGTATCACGCGGAGGGAGATCTAGAGTTGGAGGCATTCACTGATTCTGACTACGGAGGATGCAGCTTGACGCGCAAATCAACGACTGGAGGTTGTCAGTTCCTAGGAGGGAGATTGGTGTCCTGGCAATGCAAGAAACAAACATCGGTAGCCGTGTCAACGTGCGAGGCCGAGTATGTAGCTGCTGGTAGTTGCTGTTCACAGGTTCTGTGGATACAACAACAATTGCGGGATTACGGTTTGGCTTACACTCAAACTCCTATTAGGATAGACAATCAATCTACAATTGCTATAACTAATAATCCAGTTAAACACAGTAAAACAAAGCACATAGATATAAGACATCATTTTATTCGTGATTGTGCTGAAAAGAACTTAATCAAACTGGTAAAGGTGGCAACAGAAGATAATAATGCTGATTTATTTACCAAAGCGTTTGATAAGTCACGGTTTGAGTATTTAATTCAACTGAATGGAATGCGCAACCCAGAGTAATTTGACCTTAGTAGTAGTAAGTTTATTTTCTTTTAGAGTAGTAGTATTTCTTTCTTTACAGTAGTCTGCTAATTTAGGTAAGTTGCTAATTTAGGTAAGTTTCTAATTTAGGAAAGTTTCTATTTTTAGTAAGTTTCTATTTTTAGTAAGTTAGTAGGTTAGCTTAGTTTACTGCTTTTTGCTATGAAAAACAAAAAAAAAAAGAGAGAAAATTACAAAAATACAAAAAAGGAGAATATCAGAAAAGGAGTTAAGTCTTAGATACATAGGTTCAAAGTGACGAAAATTAGCACCGTCGTTACAGACTCTAAGTATTTAGGCTTTCACACATAATGCAACTAAATCCTAAGTGTTATACTTTATTTAGTTTGATGTGTTGGTAGGCATAATACATATAGGGAATCTCAAGGCTAATAAAATATTCTAGAAAAAGTCAAGCGTGTCACTAACCTAGATGTACGACCAATCGGTCTTAATTTTTATGTACAAGACATACAAACATTGAGTCTAAATGAGGTATGCGAACTTTCTGGGGATGTATGGCAACATCAAATACATCTGAAAATGGAAAGAATAGAAATATCATGAAAAACTGAGAGTCGAAAACATGCAACTCTGTTGTACGTAAGTACAGACCTGTTGTCTCTGTTTAGATTCGGGTTAGCAGACAGGTCGCTTTGTTGTACGTCAGTACAGACCTGTCACCGCTATCTGCTAACTTTAAAATTAAACCTTAAGTCGAACTAAGACACTTTGTTGTATGAGAATACAGACCTGTGTCCGATGTTTGTCTTTTAAAGAAAGTTTGCAAATACCAACAAGTTAGAATTTTTGTCTGTGTGCCTTGATCATAAAAGTATGTCTATGTCTGAGTCACGTAAGATAATTTCCTGATAAATAAAAAGGCCAAGGGATATTCCGAAATGTAGAATGTTTAACAGGGTAAAATACCAACAATCGGCTAAATGGGTATGTCACGACAAACAATCAAAGGAATTCAAAAAATTCCTAAGTGTGAAAGTTTAAGTACTGAAAGTTAGTATCGGACATCGCTATCTGATTGAACCTTTCTTAGATTATACTCATCAAAAATATGTTGTTAAGTATTTAGCTTAGATTGTAAATTTGTTCTTAAATCTAGATTAAATTTTTTGGTCAAAATTTAATTTTACTTTAGTTTATTTTATTTCAGTTTAGTTTAATTTAATTTTTACTTAGGTAAAAGGTCAAAAATTACTGAGGGTGCATTCAAAGTTGGATAAAATAAACATCGCGTGAAATATTTGTGCTTAGGGTAAAAGAGTTGGCATAGTTTATCTGGTTACACAATACCGTAGAAAAAAGTTGGAAAAGTTGAAGTTATTTCAAAAATTTTCGAAATTTTTCTAAGTGTTTGGTAGTTTCGAATCTAGGACAGACTCGAAGTGGTAAGACTTCGAATCTGTCAGTAGATTCGAATAGGGACTTAGACTCGAAGGTTGGTAGTATATATAGGTCCACAGTGAAGGCATTTATTTCTTACTGTTGTCGAATCTGAAATCTCGAATCTGTCTGTGGCTATCTCGAATCTATTCTCGAATCTACCGTATTTCACATAAACGACATTTCATCGAGTCTAAAGCTATCGTGTTCGATTCTACACTCATATCTAGGTATAATCGACCGGATTGTACAAGATTTTGGTAGTTTTATACACAATTTTGGGCTTAAACATCACATTTTGAAGTTTTATGGGTCAAAATAGAGTTTTCGCTAAATAACTAAGTTAGGACCTATAAAATATCAAATTGAAAGCATAAATCTACAATTAGAACCTAGTTGAACTACTGTATGTGATTTGCTAAGTTCAAAATGGTTAAAATCTTGGGTTTTTGTTGAAACAATGGCCGACGGGGTTTCGAGTCTGTTCATGGACTTTCGAATCTGTTCATGGGTTTCTCGAATCTATCATTAGATTCGAGATGACCATGATATTCGAATCTGTCCATTAGACTCGAATAGGGACTCTTCGAATCTGTCCATTACATTCGAATATGGACACTTCGAATCTGTTACCTTCGAATCTGTACTTTATTTAATTTCTTTAATTTAAATTTTATTAAACTTGTGGAAATTTAATTGTGTTAGATTTTGTATTTAATAAAGTACAAAATAAAACAAATTTGAATTTAAACAAGTTTATTGATTTTTAATGAGTCTAACAGTTTTATTTATTGTGCAGATATGGCAGTTCGTGCTTTTGTCCCTAAGCACAATATGGTGCTTCATCCGGATCATGACCTCCCTGAGGCGCAGGGATACAGGCAGATGCTTGAATTTCTTGTGGAATCTAGGATAGGATTTGCACTATCCCATAATGTTCAGCTCATATTACCGTATATTCGTCAATTCTATGACCATCTGCAGGTAGACTGCTCGGTCACACCGACAGTATTACGCACTCGAATTGCGGGACAGCCGTTAGTTTTCTCGGCAGATATGTTACGACAAGTGCTGCAGTTGGGCACACAAGAAGAAGAAGCTGGTCCGATAGAGTTTCCTCTAAGTATAAGGCAAGCGGCCTTCCAGAGAATGGGATACAGTCTTGATGTGACCAAGGTGTCATACATGAAAAGTGGTTTAATTGGGCAATGGAGGTTTTTAGCCCATGTTTTTATGGTTTGCTTCGCTCCGAAGAAAGCTGGATTCGATTATATAGTTGCGAAAATTCAATCTGGGATAGTCGCTATGGTTTACAATCGACCATATAGCTTTTCGGAGATGTTCTTTTCTGAGTTTGTGCACCAAATAACCGCTCCTGAAAATCAGCAGTTTCTGCTATATCCGAGGTTTATAATGATGTTGATCAGGCACTTCTTGCCAAATCTGCCGCCATCAAATGACGTTCAGAACGTAGCTATTATGGATAAAAGGATATTCGCTGATTGTTCCTCCCATCGAGGAAGATTGGCTATTCCGGTCGAGCAACCGTTGTTTGGAGCTGTTTTAGACAGGAACTTTGTGGCACCAGATAATGCCAACTGGGCAGGTGAAGTAGAAGTTCAGCCTCGACAGCAACAACAACAACCACAACAACAACAGCCTCGTGCTCGTCCACGTGATCCAAGACGTCGACAAAGACCAGCCGCGAGTCAAATTCAGGCATCCAGGCCTACTACAAGCGAACAACCACAAGCACAAGAAGCAGGGACTTCAAGTGCCGTTCACGAAACAGTCCCCGAATCTGAGCAGATTGCTCAGACTTTGGAGGAAATATGGTCTTCTGGTCCTAATGCAAATGAAGATGTGGCAGCAGCACTAGTAGGTGAGCTGCTTAGTCCGCCTGGAGATGAAGATGACATATTTCGTGATGTTGAGGATTATGAGCCAGAGCAGGCTGATAACGTTTTGTCATCTTCAGCAACTGAGTCAGAAGAGATGGAGGAGATAGAAGTTGAAGCTCCAGAGTCAATGTCTGCAGTGCCTGAAGTTCAAATTGGAACTTATGGTTCTCGATTGATTGTAAATGAAGGTGGTTCTAGGAGACGAGTGGACAGGGAATTGGAGGAGTCTGATTTCGAAGAAGAAGAAGTTTCTCAACTAGTGACACGACAACGGGCCAAACGTCACAGGTTCATGCAAGGATCCTCTTCAGCTTCAGCAGAACAACCTGAAATTCCTCAACCCCAGGACCCTCAAACCACCATTTCACCATCACCACCTCATGATGAACCATACATCCCATCGCCAATCATTCCAACTCCAATTCAGTCCATCCCATCAACCTCATCCTCATACGCCGACAATCAAAGGTTTCAGCAGCTAAAAGCTCGAGTTGACTTTCAAAATATCCAGATCTTAGGCCTAACAAAGGCAATCGGTGAGATTCAGACTCATAATGCAAATCTTGACAAGGAGAATGCCGATCTAAAGAAGATTGTGGAAAAAGTTCAGGAAGAGAACTTGGAGCTAAAAACCTTTGTTTGTGATCAGTCTGCTGAGATAAGGTCGATGCGCTCCCTAATTGAGCAGCTAATGAAAAATTTACAGGCTCAGGGGGAGACATCGTGCCGAGATCACGAAGTGCAGAGAAGAGATGATACTGAAGGCGATGATCCCGGTGCAAATAAAGAGTTTGAGTCTGTAGATTTTCCTGCAGCTCAAGTTACACAAGTTGAGGGGGAGCCTAGTCAAGGAGGAGAAGTAGGAGGAGCAGGAGGAGAAGCAGGTTCTTCAAGGACTTTAGATAGCGACATGATGGATGCGCTGAAAGATATTGAAGAAGAGCTAATGGAATTTGATTTTGAAGATGATGTTGAAGAATTAGAAGAAGGTGAATTCATTCCAGATGACGTCGTTGACTGGAAATCGGATGATGAAGTGTTAGATGATGAAGACGATCATGTTAATGAAGTAATAATCAATTCACAACCAGTCACTGAACTGTATGAGAGTCAAAATCATAATGTGATTGATATTGATTACATCAAGGTAGCCTCAGTTGCAGATAAAGAACTTGAAGAGGCTGAGAAAGAGCCATCTAGAGCTGATCTGATAAATCTTTGGTTCAAGAAGGAAGAAAAGAAAGATCAGCTGAAGATGAAGAAGAAGATGAGAAATCCAAGTGCTGGAAACTTCTCAGGAGGAATTATTAGCTGGTTCTTTGACAGAGAACTGCAGCTGTTTATTTTGAAAAGAAGAGATGGCCTTCAATACATGAGGCGGACACTGAAAGCGTTTAAATTATTGCCCAAGATTGAAGTTAAAGAGTTAGCCTGGAAGGAGCTGATCAATATTGGAGATGATCCCTACGCGAACGTAATTGAAAGAATTATAAGGAAAGAAGGGCGATCAGGCAAATTTGAGCAACTCAAGCCAAGGACCGGAAAGAGGGTCGAGGATGGATCAAGGATAGATCCTCATACTGGAAGGCCTTGGGCCAGAATGATTTATAAGCCAGTCAAATGCTTGAAAAAAGTGCCAATGAAACCAATGCCACAGAACGTTTTGAGCAGCATGAAGTGGTGGTACCTAGAAATTGACACTGCTGAAGCTATCATGGAAGATCAAGACGAGCAGGTCATTTTGAAGGTATATGATCCACTGCATTTGATAAACCTATCGAAGGACGACCTGAAGAAGCTTCATGATCAGCCTATTTTCTTTACTGAACCATGGAGATCTGAAGCCAGGAAGTTCCAAAAGGTAGTTAAAGTTTGTATAGATGCTGGATTATATGCAGGTAGTAGTATATATAGCTCTAGTACTTAAATTTGATTTGATGTAATGTAAATAATTAGAAGCTATCGTCAAGGGGGAGTCTGTTGGTACACCCTGTGTGACGATAGCAGTCTAATCGATCTGCATTATGGTTTAGGTAATCTTCTGAGTATTAACAAGTATTTTGATATATATGTTTAATATGTGTTTGTCTGTTATTGATTGTGTGTTTGAACTTGATGTAACGTATTACAAGAAGTTCAAACATAGAGGTCAAAGATTAACTCAAGCATAAGTTAAAACATAAGTTTCATCACTTAAGTGTTTAAGTGTATTGGCTAGATTCGAATAGGTAAAGGAAGACATTCGAATCTGTGATAGATTCGAATGTATCCTTAGATTCGAATAGGTTAGATTCGAATCTGTCAGATGGACAGATTCGAATGAGGCCTTAGGCCAGATTCGAGGTTGGCCCACAACAGACTCGAATCAGGGTCTATAATTAGGGATAGACTCGAATGATTAGTAACCTTTGGCAGAATTCGTGAGGAATTAAGCAAGAGGCGATCTCGAGTTTATCAGCTAGGTGAGTCCCGTTTCGGAGAGAATTAGTACGTAGGATCGTTCGTGTGTCGTTCGTTCAGCGTCTAATAGTCTCCGTGTTTCCGTTGGTTGAGAGTTGTCCGTCTAACCGTCAACGAGGATTCCGCACTCGTTCACGGATCCGCGTCTAGATAGATCTTGCAGTGGTAGACCTTACACAATTACACCACATAAGAACCTCTACAGATTGGGAATCGATTTGCACCATCTCACAACACATATCACAATACAAGGACTCAAATTCAGCACTCTTACCTTAGAATCCTCAAGAACACAAGAGGTTGAAGATGATTAGCTTGATTCCAAGCTTTACTCAACCAATTTGATGCTCAATTCTGGTTTCTTGCTGGAGATATCACACAAAACACACACAAACACCTTTAGGTTTATCTCAAAATGGATAAGAAAGAATGAAGATAAGCACCCTTATGTACGCCTCTTATCTTAACCGGTCCCGAACCCAATAACCCGAACCCGATATCACATTTTCAATATTTATGCCCATTTAACCCATTTAATCCCACGATCCCAAAAATATAATCCGTTCGTTAAAATTATATCCCGATGACACGCAAGCCCCAATCCCGACACGTATCAATCCACGAAACGGGATATAATAGGACCAACTTAATATTAATAAATTATTTATCCACTAAAATAATTCCACGTACCAGGTCAAATTGATGGATGTTACAAATAAACACCTATCCTTTTTCTTTTCTTTTTCAGTTTTAACTCTTGAACAATTCATATAGCAATTTTGAACAATTCATATAGCAGTTTTAACTCTTGAACAATTCACAAACCTGGATAAGTTAGCGTCCCACTCACTTATGAACAATTCATATAGCAATTTTTCAGGATCATTAATTATTAAACATGTACATAGATAAGAAAATATTGAAGTTTAATTTTGTGACACAGCCCTTAAACTTAAGGGATAATTGCGCAAAAAACCACCAACTTGTCAGTTTTTTGTGATTAAAACCCCAAACCATTTTCCGTTGCATAAAAAACCCTGAACTAACTAAAAATCAGTAAATCAAGGTTTTATCAATTGGTAACCGGTTGAAACCGGTTTTTAAATCCTACATGGACCGGTAAATAACTTACGTGACATAAATTTTAAATGTTGAAACCGGTTGCCAAGTGTTACACATCATTTAAACCCCCGTTGATGATGTATTCCCGTTTAAAAAGTACAATTAAAAATTATCAACGGGGTTTAAATGATGTGTAATTATTGGCAAACGGTTTCAATAATTAAAATTTATTCCACATAGGTTATTTACCGGTCCACGTATGATTAATAGCTGGTTTCAACCGGTTACCCATTAATAAAACCTTAATTTACGAACTTTTAGTTAGTTCGGGGTTTCTATGCAATGAAAAATGGTTTGGGGTTTTAATCACATAAACCCGACAAGTTTGGGGTTTTTTACGCAGTTATCCCTAAACTTAAATAGCAGATATTTCCTAAAATAAAGGAATTTCAAACATGCATGTTTGAAATAGGATTATTTTAGAAAATCTCAGATATTTTAACTTGAAAGTGGATTCAACATGCCGATATGTGATACTAAAAACTGAAAACGGGGTTCGTCTAAAGCTTTTGTGAGACCTAAGATTTCTCAAAGGTCTTAAGTCTAGGACCAGTAGTAATGCAATATCAATCATGAAACTAAGATAAAATTAACAGTGATGAATACAGTTAATTACAAACAGACAAAAACTAAATATAAGGTACAAACTTCTAGACTATTTCATCAAAGCACAAATGTAATCTAGCCCAAACCCCAAAGCTCTATCTTTAATCAAATACCAAGGTATTGGAACAGGTTCTAATGCACTTCAAGCTCTTTCAAAGTCCTGACCTGTGAACTAGGTCCAGCCAATCCTTTGCATTTACCTGAAGAATAATGCAACAACAGGGTAAGCTTATTTGCTTAGTGAGAATGTAGAATTTCACATTTAACATGCAATTATGAACGCGGAAGAACATGCACTGCACTCGGCTCATGCACGGCTCAGCTCTATATGCACTGCACTAGGCTCATGCACAGCTCAAAGGGACATTGGCCAATTAATGCTCTTTTGATGCGCGACTTTGCTCAGCTCCCAGTTATAAAACTGTTGTTGCTCTTGAGACTTTTAGACAAATTCATAAGGAATGCTCGGATGATGATAACTCCATACACACGCATCATTAATGGGGATCAGCCACGTACTGGGCTAGCTACCAGTAATTGCTCTATATGGATATCATCGGAATGCTCAGCTCTAACTACCCTCTGTGCTTTCATCACGTAAATCAGCACATCATTAGCCTAACATTAACCCAACACTGAGCAATAGTGATGGAGTTAAGCTTAACAATCAAATGACTCGTCAATGAAATAGAATCTGGAAGAATAAATGCTCAGCTCAACAAATCATAGTAAATATACTATGATAATATATATCAATAAGCTCAAGATCAGAATGCCAATAAAATCAGGATCATGCAACAAAAGTCTCAATTCACATAATTTGCAGTTAAAGTAAAATCTACAACTCACAGTTACTGGTTATTATGCACATTCTGGCTCTGGCTCTGGCTCTGTTGCTCACAATCTGTAGTGGATTAGAACCACTATCTGACTTATGTCAGACTTTCAGATGCTCGCCATTTTGCTTGTTGCTCAATCTGTTATTCATATCATTTGAATAGTGTATTCAGTATTCATTCGTTTATTAATGCTTAAGGTTCGTTCATTGGTCTTTTAATCTCAAAATCTCATATCTCGATCATATGATCATTAATCTCATTAAGATCTTTCTTTCGTATTCATTAAATCTCAAAAGATCAGTGTATATATATATATATATATATATATATATATATATATATATATATATATATATATTATCATATATATATAATCATCTTGTTATTTATGTGTTGTTTATGTATCTTATTCAAGATATTCAATTTTAGGGAATAGGATTTCAACTTTATATCACTAAATTCAAATTCTTTGCATTAAATTCAATCATGTGAGCTATTATATGCACTAAATTCGAATGAGGGAGGGTAAATTCGAATTCCATTTCAAGTTTAGGGTTAAATTCGAAACCCTATTCGATTTTTATGGTTAAAGTCGAATGAGAAACATAGATTCGAATCCGCAATCGAATTTGAGGCTAAAGTCGAAGCATTATTCGAATTTAAGAGATAAATTCAAATGCCATAGTTAAAAATCAACTCCCATTCGAGTTTAATGACTAAAGTCGAACCATGATTCGAATCTAGCAACAAAATTCGAATTTGTTCTTGCATTTCGAGTTTGTTCATCATTTATAGCTTTAAATCTTACATTTTCAAATCTAAAATCTTATATATACTAAATATTAAGCCTATATTCAATTGTATTAAACATATTCTAGTTAAATCTTAAGTTCTTCTAGCTTTAATCTCATGAAAATGCTAAATTCGAGATTATATCTTCAAAACCGAAAGTATATAAACTTTAAACGTAAATTCTTACCTCAAATTCGTATGATATCCTACATGCAACGGTAGATTATTGTAGTATTCTTCGAGATCTTCCCGATGATGTATAAATCTTGATAACCCGACGATCGGTTTGGAAGAAATCTTAGAGAGAGAGTAGAGAGAGAAATCTCAGAGAGAGAGTAAGTTAGAGAGAGAAGCTAGAGAGAGAGTAGATCTGATTTTATGATCCTAAATTCCGTTTATATACTTCAACTAGTTATGTTTGCTACTTAACCCACTATTACTTTCATATCTTATATATCTTTTATTTAATTATCTTAATAATTATTAAATCATAATTTAAATATTTATATAATTCAATTAAATATTTTAAAACTTAATTAAATTATAATTCAAATAATGTAATAAAATTACATTATTGGTTCAATAATCAGATAATAAGTTGGGCTCAAAAGTTAGGTTGTTACAGAATGGGCTCCACCATGCACAAACTTCGTCCTCGAAGTTAGATATGTTCGAACAGACTTGGATAGATAGCTTTTATAATATCTTGATTCCCAAGATTGATGCGAACCTTTGTGGTGTTTCCACTGAACGAGCACCATCTGTATTTCATGATTTATGCTTCTTTGAGATTCATAAATACAAGAAGTTCAAATTTCTCCTCAGAGTTTATATTTGATTCAATATTTCGCTATTTGATCATTTTAGGAATATGACTTATTATTCATACTCTTAATATATGAGCTTTATGCCTTAATCAATTCAGATAATAACTCAATACATGAGTTAGCTCATATATCTCTTTCTTTTGCTCCTGAGCCAATTATGGCTTTTTAAATCTTTCATCTGTATTATTGCAAAATTTTCATGGGCAAACTTATGCAATCACATAAGAGATTTTTAGGACTTCTGATTATCAGTTATATATTCACTTTGTGGGCTTTTGAGATTTAAAATATATCTCTTTCAATTTAGCTTGCAGCTCAATATATATCAATTAGCTCATATCTCTCTTTTCTTTTGCTCTTGAAATAGTTACAGATCTTTTCGGGAGTCTGATATTTGTACTTTATGTTTCTTTTATTGATGATGTTACAATCATCAATTGCTTAGCCGATTTGTGGTTCGTGCTGACTTGCTATGAAGACTTATAATTTTCTTCGCTCTATCAAACAAATGAAATCTATCCTCCGGTGCAACAATCGGAGTCAACTCTTTGTGTAACTACTCCACCTTACCTACCTTTGGTCTCCAATTGCACTGCTAAATCTGCCATATCCTTTACATAAGCAGTCTCTCGAGAATCAAAATTCTCCAAGATGATCGAGTGTTTAGAAGCCGAGAATGAGAGATTGAGGCAAAATATTGAAATGTTGCATTTAAAGTTTGCCGAACAAATCAGGAGTTCGAATAGAGGATCAAAAGTTTAGAGTTTCAATCGACCACATCTTCTTCTCAACGGTTTCAGCAGTTAATTGATATTTCAGGCAAATCAAATATGATCAAGAACTTGAAGAGATCATACGCTTTCAAATCTTCCAGCGAATAGAAATATTAAGGATATGGAAAACAAGTGCTATATAGAATCGAATTTCAAGGAAACCATTTGATAGAAATCGACAATTTGCTTAGGCTTTCTCGGTGTGATTCGTTAGACATGACGACAGATTCTGTTATTGAAGTCAGGTCTCGAGCTTCCGAGGTTCCAAAACCGTCTCCACGACCATTTACATCATCTTCTATTTTATCGTCATCACCTTCCTCTATTAGTTCACTGTGCAATTCGGTCAAGAGGGCTTTGATAAAGCAATAACCTTTGGTTTTGTTTAATTACATGTATAGACTTATGTTTGACTTTTCATTGGTGAATTTCTGAATTAAAAATGACCCTACTCTTTTGGCAGAAGCTTTTCATTTTATATGCAGTTAGGTGGAATAGGAATTCCATATTAGATATCTCACTACTCTCGCTTCGACATAGTGAGAATCTTTTCTTACATTTATTTTGGCTTTTGACGGGCTTTTTAATTAGCCATTCATGGCTAATCGCTTGACTTTACATAATCTCAATCTATTTCTTTATCACTCTTGCTTTGTGCCTCTGATTTCTTTGATTTTAATTTAAGTTTTCATTCGGTGCTTAATTACTTGATTCAAATACTTTTCTCATTAATATTTATTGGATCAGCAACTTCTACCTCTGTCTCATTATAAGACATGCTGTAATCATTCAGATTACAAGGATTTACGAAGTAGCTTGTGCTTAGGATTTTTTTTTTTTTTTTGATTTCTTAGAGCTTTTGAATCATACATGATTCAAATTACAATACCTATATTGTTTATAGGTATAATTTCTGATTGGAAATATATTTGTATAGTAACTTCAACTGATACAACCCATATGTCTCCGCATTATTCACTATCGATGATAGGGTTGTACAGTGAACTCACTTACTTATTTTAGAGTTGAAATTCGGATGGTAACGGAATTAAATCATTTACTTGTATAAGAAATTTAGTTACCATTGGGGTCTTTTGGCTTTTGTGGTGTCTCCTCGGCATCCTCAGCAGTTATATGGAAAGCTCGCGCCTTTGCTGTAGGTATCATTGTAGTACTCTGTTGGATTACTCTGCCAACTGGTTGTTCCTGATTAGTAATCATGCGTGCATTTGGGCAATGCTTGGCATAATGTCCACGCTCGCCACAGTTGTAGCATACGTCGTTTCTTTCTGGGCAATCATCGCTTCCATGTCCAATCTGTTTACAAGTGTAACAGGTCACATCTATAGGGTTGCAGCGTCCGCTATGAAATTTGTTACAGCGTTTACACGGTCGTGCTCCTGACTGTATTGAATAGATTCTAGTCTTCTGAGGTGTAGAGGATGCTTGTGACTGCGGCTGACTGGACTTTGATGAACTAAAGAATCTACTAGATTTCTGTTCCTTAGGTGGAGATGGACAAGCAGGACTTATAGCCATCATAACGGGTTCACAACTAGAATCTGTGAATTCCCGCTCCACCATCCTTGCTGCTTCCACAATACTGAGATACGTTTTGAATTTTATGCTACTCATTTGTCTTCTATATGTTGGATTCAGACCTAGTCTGAATCGGTTTATCTTACGCTCTTCTGTCGCTACTTGATATGATGAGTAGCCGCAAAGTCTCGAGAACTCATGCTCGTATTCATCAACAGTCTTAGTTCCTTGCTTCAATTGCATCAACTGCATCTCAAGTTCGTCTTGTTTGTCTGTTGGACAGTATTTGGCATTGAACATCTCCAAGAATTGCTCCCAGTCGAATGTCATAATTGTTTCCTCACCGTAGATGCTCCTTTGTGTTTTCCACCAGGCTCTAGCAGCTCCAACGAACAGTGTTGTAGCAAACTTAACTCTATTGCTGTTCAGACATTCTGAGATACTGAAGATCTCTTCAGTATGACTTATCCAATCTAACGCTTGTTATTGGATTTACTGTGCCTTTAGACGTTATGGCACCACTCGCTTTGAAGTCTTTAAATCTACAGCCTTTTGGCTGCACAACTCGTTGGTTGACATGCTCATTATCGGATTCCGATTCGCTTGACTGTTCAGTTTGCTTCTTTTTATGTTTATTTCTCTTTTTAGTTTTCTTTATTGATTCAATTTGCTCAAGCATAAACTTG
This sequence comes from Centrapalus pauciflorus, assembly GCA_020465985.1. Lineage (NCBI taxonomy): Eukaryota > Viridiplantae > Streptophyta > Magnoliopsida > Asterales > Asteraceae > Centrapalus > Centrapalus pauciflorus. Next base: position 117,346 of record JAANYP010001388.1, on the reverse strand, counting down.
TTTTGTTGCTCATTATTCTGGGTTATTAGTTGTTGCATCATTTCCAGGACTTGCTCTGGGGTCATGCCACCTGATGCTCCACCTTCTCCTGACATAGCTCTGAAATTGAATTCACTAAATATTTAGATCATTAGTCTGGCACATTGTACCCTTTCATGCCCCGTCCTACTAGTCTCTGAAACCTATCTTAGTTCAAGCCATCCTGTCATGATTGATACTATAGCATTGCACAAGTTTGAGATCATGTATTACACGTAATACAATGATTCACTCAAACTATTGCTTGATACCATCCTGTGAGACCTAAGATTTCTCAAAGGTCTTAAGTCTAGGCCCAGTAGCAACGCAATATCAATCATGAAACTAAGATAAAATTAACAGTGCGAAATACAGTTAATTACAAACAGAGACAAAAACTAAATATAAGGTACAAACTTCTAGACTATTTCATCAAAGCACAAATGTAATCTAGCCCAAACCCCAAAGCTCTATCTTTAATCAAATACCAAGGTATTGGAACAGGATCTAATGCACTTCAAGCTCTTTCAAAGTCCTGACTTATGAACTAGGTCCAGCCAATCCTTTGCCTTTACCTGAAAAATAATGCAACAACAGGGTAAGCTTATTTGCTTAGTGAGAATGTAGAATTTCACATTTAACATGCAATTATGAACGCGGAAGCACATGTACTGCACTCGGCTCATGCACGGCTCAGCTCTATATGCACTGCACTAAGCTCATGCACAGCTCAATCTCGAATGGACATTGGCGAATTAATGCTCTTTTGATGCGCGACTTTGCTCAGCTCCCAGTTATAAAATTGTTGTTGCTCTTGAGACTTTTAGAGAAATTCATAAGGAATGCTCGGATGATGATAACTCCATACACACGCATCATTAGTGGGGATCAGCCACGTACTGGGCTAGCTACCAGTAATTGCTCTATATGGATATCATCGGAATGCTCAGCTCTAGCTACCCTCTGTGCTTTCATCACGTAAATCAGCACATCATAAGCCTAACATTAACCCAACACTGAGCAATAGTGATGGAGTTAAACTTAACAATCAAATGACTCGTCAATGAAATAGAATCTGGAAGAATAAATGCTCAGCTCAACAAATCATAGTAAATATACTATGATAATATATATCAATAAGCTCAAGATCAGAATGCCAATAAAATCAGGATCATGCAACAAAAGTCTCAATTCACAAAATTTGCAGTTAAAGTAAAATCTACAACTCACAGTTACTGGTTATTATGCACTTTCTGGCTCTGGCTCTGTTGCTCACAATCTGTAGTGGATTAGAACCACTATCTGATTTATGTCAGACTTTCAGATGCTCACCATTTTGCTTGTTGCTCAATCTTTTATTCATATCATTTGAATAGTGTATTCAGTATTCATTCGTTTAATAATGCTCAAGGTTCGTTCGTTGGTCTTTTAATCTCAAAATCTCATATCTCGATCATATGATCATTAATCTCATTAAGATCTTTCTTTCGTATTCATTAAATCTCAAAAGATCAGTGTATATATATATTATCTTATATATATATATATATATATATATATATATATATATATATATATATATATATATATATATATATATATATATATATATATATATATGTATATATAATCATCTTGTTATTTATGTGTTGTTTATGTATCTTATTCAAGACATTCAATTTTAGGGAATAGGATTTCAACTTTATATCACTAAATTCAAATCATTTGCATTAAATTCAATCATGTGAGCTATTATATGCACTAAATTCGAATGAGGGAGGGTTAATTCGAATTCCATTTCAAGTTTAGGGTTAAATTCGAAACCCTATTCGATTTTGATGGTTAAAGTCGAATGAGAAACATAGATTCGAATCCGCAATCGAATTTGAGGCTAAAGTCGAAGCATTATTCGAATTTAATAGATAAATTCGAATGCCATAGTTAAAAATCAACTCCCATTCGAGTTTAATGACTAAAGTCGAACCATGATTCGAATCTAGCAACAAAATTCGAATTTGTTCTTGCATTTCGAGTTTGTTCATCATTTACAGCTTTAAATCTTATATTTTCAAGTCTAAAATCTTATATATACTAAATATTAAGCCTAGATCCAATTGTATTAATCATATTCTGGTTAAATCTTAAGTTCTTCTAGCTTTAATCTCATGAAAATGCTAAATTCGAGATTATATCTTCAAAACCGAAAGTATATAAACTTTAAACGTAAATTCTTACCTCAAATTCGTATGATATCCTACATGCAACGGTAGATTATTGTAGTATTCTTCGAGATCTTCCCGATGATGTATAAATCTTGATAATCCGACGATCGGTTTGGAAGAAATCTTAGAGAGAGAGTAGAGAGAGAGTAGAGAGAGAAATCTCAGAGAGAGAGAGAGAGAGTAAGTTAGAGAGAGAAGCTAGAGAGAGAGTAGATCTGATTTTATGATCCTAAATTCCGTTTATATACTTCAACTAGTTATGTTTGCTACTTAACCCACTATTACTTTCATATCTTATATATCTTTTATTTAATTATCTTAATAATTATTAAATCATAATTTAAATATTTATATAATTCAATTAAATATTTTAAAACTTAATTAAATTATAATTCAAATAATGTAATAAAAATTACATTATTGGTTCAATAATTAGATAATAAGTTGGGCTCTAAAGTTAGGTTGTTACAGCTTTAGTAAAAATATCAGGAAGTTGATATTCCGTGCCTATAAAATGCAGTTCAATTGATCCGTTTTCTACGCGATCTTTAATAAACTGATACCTGATATCTATATGTTTTGTTCGTGAGTGCTGCACGGGATTGCAAGAAATAGCAATCGCACTTCCTGAATCGTAGTAGATTGGGATGTTGGTGAGCGAGAACCCATAGTCACGTAATTGTGTTCTCATCCATAGAACTTGAGAGCAACAGCTTGCAGCTGCTACATACTCAGCTTCAGCTGTGGATGTTGAAACACAATTATGCTTTTTGGAGGACCAACTCACCGGTCTGTCTCCCAAGAACTGTATTCCACCTGATGTGCTCTTCCTATCAACTCTACAACCTGCAAAATCAGCATCTGAAAAGACAGTAAGATCAAAATTGGTTCCCTTTGGATACCAGAGACCAAGATCGGGTGTACCCTTAAGATAACGAAAAATGCATTTTACCGCAGTTAGGTGTGAGTCTTTTGGGTCTGCCTGAAAATGAGCACGAAGACATGTTGAAAACATTATATCTGGTCTACTGGCCGTCAGATACAGTAAGGATCCAATCATCCCTCTGTAAGTACGCCAAGAAGATTCTGATTGCTTCTATCCGTGCAATTGGAGCGAAGGTCTTGTCACCCTTCTTGTTGTCGCTAGCCTTTGCCGACAAGTCTAGCTTTGTTTCTTACGACAATGTCGTTTTTGTCTCGTTTGTTCTTATAAATCCACTTTGTTCCGATAATTTTTCGGTCTTTGGGCTTGAGAACTAACCGTCATACTCTGAGTTGTTCAAACTGGTTGAGCTCTTCTTCCATTGCAACAATCCAGTCCTGATCTATCAAGGCTTCATCCACACGAGCAGACTATATCATTCTATGGAATGATGCAAAAGGAGATTCATTAGCAGACGCCCTTCGGGTTTGGATACCAGTCAAGACATAACCATTAATTTTTTCGGTTGGGTGACTCCGGGTCCATTTTGTCTCGTGTGGAAAGGGTGAACGAGATGGAACCTCAGTGATGAGTTTGGGAATGGATGATGAGTCATGGTCGATGGTTTCAAAAGAAGGTACCACTGGTTCCGGTTCGGGTTCAAGGTGCTCAGATGTAGGAATGATGTTTGGCATTATGTGTGAGGGTAATTTTGGAGTAGATTCAACTGGAGATGTATCAGTGGATGAAGTGGATGGATGTGGGTATTCAGTGGATGAAGAAGGATCAGATGGAATTTGTTGTGCAGTTGAATCGTTGGATGTGTTAACTATAGAAGAAGAAACATTAGAAGGATTAGCACTAGGACCAAAAAATTCTACATAAAAAGGATCAAATAAATTAACTAAAGCAGAAAGATAAAAAGAAGTATATTGAGAAGAAGAGTCTCCAGACATTTGTGTAATGCGTGGTCCTGATTGATCAACTTCGGGTGCCAGTAAAGCCATTTTATCGAATGTGACATGCACACTCTCATTGACTGTTCTGGTGCAAGTGTTGTATGCGCGATATGCCTTCGAGTTGGATGAGTATCCAATGAAGATCGCTTCATCCGCCTTCTTGTTGAATTTCCCGAGGTTGTCTTTGTCATTAAGCACGTAGTACCTACAACCAAATACACGTAAGTACTTGATAAAAGGTACTTTATTCAAAAAGAGTTGATATGGAGTTCTATTGAAACGCTTATGGATTATGGAGCGATTCTGCGTGTAGCAAGCTGTTGATACGACTTCGGCCAACAAGAAAGGAGGTAGCTTTGAATATGTCAGCATTGTTCGAGCTGCTTCCACAAGGGTACGGTTACGCCTTTCTACAACTCCATTTTGTTGAGGTGTTCTAGCAGCAGAATACTGATGCTGAATACCTTTGGATCGATGGAAGCTCTCTACCACCGAGTTCTTGAATTTTGTGCCGTTGTCAGATCGGATTTATTGAACGGACAGCTGCTGTTGGGTTTCAATATCAATGATCTCTTGAGTCTAGGCCTAGGCCCAGTAGCAATGCAATATCAATCAGAAAACTAAGATAAAATTAAGAGTGCGGAATTAAAGTTAATTTCAAACAGAGACATAATTTAAGTGATAGGGTATAGACTTCTAGACTATTACATCAAAGCACAAAATATAAACTAGCCCCGAACCCCAAAGCTCTATTATTAGCCAAGTACCAAGGTGTTGAAACAGGTTCTAAAGCACTTCTAGCTCTTTTGAAAGTCTTGAACTATGAACTAGGTCCAGCCAATCCTTTGCCTTTACCTGAAAAATAATGCAACAACGGGGTAAGCTTATTTGCTTAGTGAGAATGTAGAATTTCACATTTAACATGCAATTATGATTGCGGAAGCACATGCACTTCACTCGGCTCATGCACGGCTCAGCTCTATTGCTTATGCACTGCACTAGGCTCATGCACAGCTCAATCTCGAAGGGACATTGGCCAATTAATGCTCTTTTGATGCGCGACTTTGCTCAGCTCCCAGTTATAAAACTGTTGTTGCTCTTGAGACTTTTAGACAAATTCATACGAATGCTCGGATGATGATAACTCCATACACACGCATCATTAGTGGGGATCAGCCACGTACTGGGCTAGCTACCAGTAATTGCTATATGGGTATCATCAGAATGCTCAGCTCTAGCTACCCTCTGTGCTTTCATCACGTAAATCAGCACATCATAAGCTTAACATTAACCCAACACTGAGCAATAGTGATGGAGTTAAGCTTAACAATCAAATGACTCGTCAATGAAAATAGAAGCTACAAGAATAAATGATCGGCTCAACAATTCATAGTAATCATGGCAATTATCAATATGCTCAATAAGATCAGAATGCCAATAAAATCAGGATCATACAACAAAAGTCTCAATTCACATAATTTGCAGTTAAAGTAAAATCTACAACTCACAGTTACTGGTTATTTGCACTTTCTGGCTCTGTTGCTCACAATCTGTTGTGGATTAGAACCACTATCTGACTTATATCAGACTTTCAGATGTTTGCCATTTTGCTTGTTGCTCAATCTGTTAATAATATCATTTCTGATATTTATTAGCCTTTGAATCATTTGATTGATAAGTTCAATGTTCGTTCGTTGATCTTTTAATCTCATAGTCTCAATATAATCAAATATTCTATAAAGATCAATGTGTATATATATATATATATATATATATATATATATATATATATATATATATATATATATATATATATATATATATATGTATGTATTTATACATACATTATCGTATTTAATCTTTAAGCTAATTATTTTGTTATTTTATGTGTTGTTCATGTGTTTTATTCAAGATATTCAAATTTAGAAATGGGATATCAACTTTATATCACTAAAGTCGAATCATGCATGCTTAAATTCGAATCCTATAGTTAAATTCGAAGTATCATTTGATTTTAATGCTCAAATTCGAAACTATAAGGTTAAATTCGAAATATATGTTAAATTCTAGAATACTAAACTCGAATATAGCGTAAATTCGAATCCACCTTCGAATTTAGCTGATTAAATTCGAACATCATGGGTTAAATTCGAAGCCCATTCGAATTTAGGGTTAAAGTCGAGATTTTGGTTCCATTTTTAGCTATATTCAAATTTGTTCTTGGCATCTCGAATTTGTTCATCATCTACAGCTTTAAATCATAAATTTCTAAGTCTAAAATCATATATATACTAAATATTAAGCCTAGATTTGATTATATTATACATATTCTAGTTAAAATCAAGTTAATCTAGCTTTAATCTCATGAAAATGGTAAATTCGAGTTTATATCTTCAAAACCGAAAATGATGAAAACTATAAACATAATTTCTTACCTCCAATTCGTATGTAATCATACATGCAACGGTGGATTATTGTAGTATTCTTCGAGATCTTCCCGATGATGTATAAATCTTGATAATCGGACGGTCGGTTTGGAAGAAATCTTAGAGAGAAGTAGAGAGAGAGTAGAGAGAGAAAATCTAGAGAGAGAGAAGAGAGAGAGTCAGATCTGAGATTTATGATCTTAAATTTTGTTTATATACTTCATCTAGTTATGTTTGCTACTTAACCCACTATTACTTTCGTATCTTATATCTCTTTTAATTAATTATTTTTAATAATTTATTAAATCATAATTTAAATATATTTATATAATTTAATTAAATATTTCAAAAATTAATTAAATTATAATTCAAATAATGTAATAATATTACATTATTGGTTCGATGATCAGATATTTAGGATTAACTAAAAGTTGGGTTGTTACAGAATAGGCTCCACCACGAACAAACTTCGTCCCCGAAGTTAGATATGTTCGAACAGACTTGGGTAGATAGCTTTTACGATATCTCTTGATTTCCCAAAGCTCATGCGAACCTTTGTGGTGTTTCCACTGAACGAGCACCATCTGTATTTCATGATTTATGCTTCTTTGAGATTCACAAGTACAAGAAACTCAAGTTTCTCTTCGGAGTTTATATTTAATTCAATGTTTCGTTGTTATGTAATTGTCGATGATTATTTTAGGAATTTCTGAATTATTATTCATACTCTTAATATGTGAGCTTTATGCCTTATGTCATAATCAATTCAAATGACAACTCAATACATTAATTAGCTCATTTATCTCTTTCTTTTGATCTTGAGCCAGTTATGGCTTTTTAAATCTCTCATCTGTATTGTTTTCGTTTGCTAACTTATGCAATCACATAAAAGATTTCAGGACTTCTAATTATCAGTTATATATTCACTATATGGATTTTTGAGATTTAACTTTATATCTCATTCAATTCAGCTAATATCTCTATATATTAGTTAGCTCTTATCTCTTTTCATTTGCTCTTGAAATAGTTACAGATCTTTTCGGGAGTCTGATATCTGTACTCTATGTTTCTTTTATTGATGATGTTACAATGATCAATTGCTTAGCCGATTTTTTTTTGACTTGTGCTGACTTGCTATAAAGATTTATAATTTTCTTTGCTCTGACAAACAAATGGAATCAATCCTCTGGCACAAGAACCGGAGCCAACTCTTTATGTAACGACTCCACCTCGCCTACCTTGATCTTCAATTGCGCTGCCATATCCGCTAAATCCTTTACATAAGCAACCTCTCGATAAGCAAAATCCTTCAAGATGATCGAGTGTTTAGAAGCCGAGAATGAGAGAATGAGGCAAAATGTTGAAATGCTGCATTTAAAGCTCGCCGAACAAAACAGGAGTTCGAACAGAAAATCAAAAATTTGGAGTTTTCAATCGACCACATCTTCTTTTTCAGCAGTTGATGGATATTTCAGGCGAGTCAAACATGATCAAAAACTTGAAGAGATTATACGCTTTCAAATCTTCCAGCGAATAGGAATATTAACGACATGGAAAACAAATGCTATACAGAATCGAATTCCAAGGAAATGATTTTGATAGAAATCAACAATTTACTTAAGCTTTCTCAGTGTGATTCGTTAGACATGACGACAGATTCTGTTATTGAAGTCAGGTCTCGAGCTACCAGGGTTCCAAAACCGTCTCCATGACCATTCACATCATCTTCTACTTTATCGTCATCACCTTCCTCTATTAGTTCACTATGCAATTCGGTCAAGAGGGCTAAGACAAAGCAATAACCTTTGGTTCTGTTTAATTATATGAATAGACTTATGTTTGACTTTTCATTGGTGAATTTCTGAATTTAAAATTACTTTACTCTTTTTGACGGAAGCTTTTCATTTTATATGCAGTTAGGTGGAATAGGAATTCCATATTAGTTATCTCACTAGTCTCGCGTCGACGTAATGAGAATCCATCACTTACGTTTATTTTGGCATTTGACGGGCTTTTCATTTGCCATTCATGGCTAATTGCTTAACGAAGATCTCAATCTATTTCTTTTCACTCTCGCTTTGTGCCTCTGATTTCTTTGATTCTCATTCAAGTTGTCATTGGGTGCTTAACAATTTGTTTCAATGATTCTCTTCTTAATAGTTTTATTTAATTAGCAACTTCTACCTCCGTCTCATTATAAGACATGCTGTAATCATTTAGATTACAAGGATTTACGAAGTAGCTTGTGCTTAGGATTATATTTTGATTTCTTAGAGCTTTTGAATCATACATGATTCGGATTACAATACCTATATTGTTTATAGGTATAATTTCTGATTGGAAATGTATTTGTATCATAACTTCAACTGATACAACCCATATGTCATCCTCATTATTCTCTATCGATGACAGGGTTGTACAGTTAACTCAATACTTACTTTGGATTTGAAATTCAGATGGTAACGGAATTAAATCATTTTATCATATAAGAAACTTATTATTAGTTACCATTGTGGTCTTTTGGCGTTTTCGGTGTCTCCTCGGCATCCTCAGCAGTTATATGGAAAGCTCGCGCCTTTGTTGTAGGTATCATTGTAGTACTCTGTTGGATTGCTCTGCCAACTGGTTGTTCCTGATTTGTAAGCACGCGTACATTTGAGCAATGCTTGGCATAATGTCCACGCTCACCACAGTTGTAGCATACGTCGTTTCTTTCTGGGCACTCATCGCTTCCATGTCCAATCCGTTTACAAGTGTAACAGGTCACATCTATGGGGTTGCAGCGTCCACTATGAAATTTGTTACAGCGTTTACACGGTCGTGCTCCTGACTGTATTGAATAGACTCTAGTCTTCTGAGGTGTAGAGGATGCTTGTGACCGCTGCTGACTAGACTTTGATGAACTAAAGAATCTGCTAGATTTCTGTTTCTTAGGTGGAGATGGACAAGCAGGACTTATAGCCATCATAATGGGTTCACAACTAGAATCTGTGAATTTCCGCTCCACCATCCTTGCTGCTTCCACAATACTGAGATACGTTTTGATTTTATGCTACTCATTTGTCTTCTATATGTTGGATTCAGACCCAGTCTGAATTGGTTTATCTTACGCTCTTCTGTTGCTACTTGATATGACGAGTAGCCGCAAAGTCTCGAGAACTCATGCTCGTATTCATCAACGGTCTTAGTTCCTTGTTTCAATTGCGTCAACTGCATCTCGAGTTCATCTTGTTTGTCTGTTGGACATTATTTGGCGTTGAACATCTCCAAGAACTGCTCCCAGTCCAATGTCATAATTGCTTCCTCACCATAGATACTCCTTTGTGTTTTTCACCAGGCTCTAGCAGCTCCAACGAACAGTGCTGTAGCAAACTTAACTCTATTGCTGTCCAGACATTCTGAGATACTGAAGATTTCTTCAGTGTGACTTATCCAATCTAACGCTTGTATTGGATTTACTGTGCCTTCAACGTTATGGCACCACTCGCTTTGAAGTCTTTAAATCTACAGCCTTTTGGCTGCACAACTCGTTGATTGACATGCTCATTTTCGGATTCTGATTCGCTTGACTGCTCAGTTTGCTTCTTTTTATGTTTATTTCTCTTTTCAGTTTTCTTTATTTATTCAATTTGCTCTAGCATAAACTTGTTTTGTTGCTCATTATTCTGGGTTATTAGTTTTTGCATCATTTCCAGGACTTGCTCTGGGGTCATGCCACCTGATGGTCCACCTTCTCCTGACATAGCTCTGAAATTCAAATCACTAGATATTTAGATCATTAGCCTAGCACATTGTACCCTTTCATGCCCCATCCTACTAGTCTCTGAACCTATCTTAGTTCAAGTCATCCTGTCATGATTGATACTATAGCATTGCACTAGTTTGAGATCATGTATTACACGTAATACCATGATTCACTCAAACTATGGCTCTGATACCATCCTGTAATACCCAAGATTTCTCAAAGGTCTTAAGTCTAGGCCCAGTAGCAATGCAATATCAATCAGAAAACTAAGATAAAATTAATAGTGCGGAATTAAAGTTAATTTCAAACAGAGACAAAATTTAAGTGATAGGGCATAGACTTCTAGACTATTACATCAAAGCACAAAATATAAACTAGCCCCGAACCCCAAAGCTCTATTATCAGCCAAGTACCAAGGTGTTGAAATAGGTTCTAAAGCACTTCAAGCTCTTTTGAAAGTCCTGACCTATGAACTAGGTCCAGCCAATCCTTTGCCTTTACCTGAAAATAATGCAACAACGGGGTAAGATTATTTGCTTAGTGAGAATGTAGAATTTCACATTTAACATGCAATTATGAACGCGGAAGCACATGCACTGCACTCAGCTCATGCACGGCTCAGCTCTATTGCTTATGCACTGCACTAGGCTCATACACAGCTCAATCTCGAAGGGACATTGGCCTATTAATGCTCTTTTGATGCGCGACTTTGCTCAGCTCCCAGTTATAAAACTGTTGTTGCTCTTGAGACTTTTAGACAAATTCATATGGAATGCTCGGATGATGATAACTCCATACACATGCATCATTAGTGGGGATCAGCCACGTACTGGGCTAGCTACCAGTAATTGCTATATGGGTATCATCAGAATGCTCAGCTCTAGCTACCCTCTGTGCTTTCATCACGTAAATCAACACATCATAAGCTTAACATTAACCCAACACTGAGCAATAGTGATGGAGTTAAGCTTAACAATCAAATGACTCGTCAATGAAAGTAGAAGCTACAAGAATAAATGATCGGCTCAACAATTCATAGTAATCATGGCAATTATCAATATGCTCAATAAGATCAGAATGCCAATAAAATCAGGATCATGCAACAAAAGTCTCAGTTCACATAATTTGCAGTTAAAGTAAAATCTACAACTCACAGCTACTTGTTATTTGCACTTTCTGGCTCTGGCTCTGTTGCTCACAATCTGTAGTGGATTAGAACCACTATCTGACTTATATCAGACTTTCAGATGCTTGCCAATTTTGCTTGTTGCTCAATCTGTTAATAATATCATTTCTGATATTTATTAGCCTTTTAATCATTTGATTAATAAGTTCAATATTCGTTCGTTGATCTTTTAATCTCATAGTCTCAATATAATCAAATATTCTATAAAGATCAATGTATATATATATATATATATATATATATATATATATATATATATATATATATATACATACATTATCATATTTAATCTTTAAGCTAATTATTTTGTTATTTTATGTGTTGTTCATGTGTTTTATTCAAGATATTCAAATTTAGAAATGGGATTTCGACTTTATATCACTAAAGTCGAATCATGCATGCTTAAATTCGAATCCTATAGTTAAATTCGAACTATCATTTGATTTTAATGCTCAAATTCGAAACTATAAGGTTAAATTCGAAATATATGTTAAATTCTAGAATACTAAACTCGAATATAGCATAAATTCGAATCCACCTTCGAATTTAGCTGATTAAATTCGAACATCATGGGTTAAATTCGAAGCCCAGTCGAATTTAGGGTTAAAGTCGAGATTTTGGTTCCATTTTTAGCTATACTCGAATTTGTTCTTGGCATCTCGAATTTATTCATCATCTACAGCTTTAAATCATAAATTTCTAAGTCTAAAATCATATATATACTAAATATTAAGCCTAGATGTGATTATATTATACATATTCTAGTTAAAATCAAGTTAATCTAGCTTTAATCTCATGAAAATGGTAAATTCGAGTTTATATCTTCAAAATCGAAAATGATGAAAACTAAAAACGTAATTTCTTACATCCAATTCGTATGTAATCATACATGCAACGGTGGATTATTGTAGTATACTTCGAGATCTTCCCGATGATGTATAAATCTTGATAATTGGACGGTCGGTTTGGAAGAAATCTTAGAGAGAAGTAGAGAGAGAAAATCTAGAGAGAGAGAAGAGAGAGAGATTAGAGAGAGAGTCAGATCTGAGATTTATGATCTTAAATTTCATTTATATACTTCATCTAGTTATGTTTGCTACTTAACCCACTATTACTTTCGTATCTTATATCTCTTTTATTTAATTATCTTTAATAATTTATTAAATCATAATTTAAATATATTTATATAATTTAATTAAATATTTCAAAACTTAATTAAATTATAATTCAAATAATGTAATAATATTACATTATTCGTTCGATGATCAGATATTTAGGATTAGCTAAAAGTTGGGTTGTTACATTATGTGATAACCCCTCAACATAGTCAACATCCTTGATGGCTAGATTATTCAGGACTAAATCCCCGTATCCTTTTTTGTGAGCATGATGATTGTTCCCGAATTTGAGTGTCCCACAGTATTGTTCTACTATGTTGGACAACAATTGTCTTCTTCCAGTCATATGCTTGGAGCAACCCGAATCCATATACCAGATGGATTTTGCCTAAAAATAAAGAATACATACAATAAAAATCAATAGGCATTTAAACAGATTCAACATAAATTAACATTCAAACCGTGTTCTACACCGAGATGTTTAGAAAACATGATGATTTTAGACTGGGTCCTGAGCTGTGTGCACAGAAGCCAAACGTGTCGGTTTAAGTACAACCGACAAGTAGAATAACGGGTCCTAGCCTATGATAACTAGAAGCCAATTCAATGAAGTTCGGGTCTTGATCTGAAGTAACCAAGAACCATCTCCATTAAAATCACACAACTTTTACTACCCATCTTAAGATGGGTCCTTTTGGGTTAGCTGTTCCAGGTGAATATGGCACGTGTGCAGTCTTAGAAACCCATTTTGTAGTTATGTGTGGACCAATTGCAGAGCCTTTTGGAATCCATTAATAATTGGATTTAACAGGCTTTGAAACCTTAGGCGATGAAATTACCTTTGGTTTTTGACTTTTTGAGACTTGTTTGACATTTGCTATGGTTTTAGGCCTAGGCAATGTACAAGTTTCATCTTTTGTGGAGGCGAATGATGCAACATTTTTTATTTTCTTTTCACGAATTCTCTTAGGAGGATAGGGCACAAAAGCATTCATTTCAGGTACTTGACGTCTAAAACGAGTTCGACATAATTTAAACAAGTCACTGAAAGAATACTTTAAACAAGAAATAGAATCCGATACATCATCACATATATTGTTTTCTGAGATTACATGAAACCTCTCTCTAGAAAAAAAATCATTTGGCATAACAGCCTTCTTCACAAAAAAAAAACTTGAAAAATCTTGCATTGACGTTTTTGGCACTCTTCTCACATGATCTGTAGGAACAAAGCAACGAGAGTCAGTACGCATGGAAGACTTTTGAAGATTTTTCTTTTTCTTGGTGAGTGGGTTTGTTAGAAGACTTGGATTGAGTCGAGTCTTCTTTGAAACCTTATCTTTGATAGGTTTTGAGCACTCACCTTTAAAACTGATAGAAGAAATTTTTACCTTCGCTTTACCTTTTCAGACGACATGAGTGGGATTTTGATAGGGTGAGAAACTTTTGGCTCTTTTAAACTTTCTGAAACCATGTCAAATTTTTCTTTGTAGACAGTTAATTCTACAGTTTGTTGAAAACTTTGGTTTACCAATTTTTCCTCACTCTTAAGAAGAGCTTCTTGATAATCAAGAGCTTTCTTTCGAGTTGACTTTAATTCCTTTTTTAAAACTTTGATTTTTTGTTGAAGAACTTTTGTAGGAATATAATGATGAGGGATTGGTTTGACTGGTTCTGCTTTCATTTTAGCCTCTGAATAGCTAGACAAGAAGTCTTCCTCTAGAGTGGTTACTCTCTAAGGATAACTCTCCTTTATCTCTTCATATTTAAAAGATGTTTCTTTTTCTTTATTTTCATTTCGTTTCTCATCCTCTTGGGTTAAAATTTCTTCCGATAATTGATAAAACGGAAGATTTCAACCCAGCACCCATATATGTCATGTCATAAAAAATAGGTAAAAGTTGTAGAACCTTTTCCAAGTACTTAGGATTTTTAAAACCATATTCTTGTTTGGAATGATAAAACCTAGTCTCTTTGGGTTGGTTTAAGTTAATAGTTTGTTCAGTTTGACCCCGTTTTAGAAATTCATCATCTAGGGTCTTTATGCGAGAGTACAAACCTATTCTTTCTTCTTCTATCCCATTTTATACTTATCTAAACTATCTATGTTTTCCATCCTTACAGTCTCTAATTGTTTTGAAAGAACAGATATTTCTGATTTTAAAGAGTTCTTTTCATTTGATACTCTAGCCATACAAGATTCTAGATACGTATTCCTATCCTGAACATCTACCTTTTCAATTAGCATCTGTTTTATGACGTCATTACTAGTTAACCATTTCTTTTGATATAACTCAGATGATTCTTTTAGGGTTTGGGCTAGATGTTCAGCCTTGACACACTTTTCCGTTTCAGCATTTAATTTAGCTTCTAGATCAAGTATTTGTGTGTGCAAGTTACATTCACTTTTTACAGATAAATTATTTACATGCTTTGGAATGTAAAATGAATGTACCTCATGTGCCTAAGAATCTGACGAGGAACATTCAGGATCCCCGGATCTGGCCATCAGACATGCTGGTGGATCAAGCTTTGTCTCCCCCTCAGCAACAGTGTTTGACTCGGAATCTGACGTTGTGGCATACTCAGCCAGTCCCATACAATTCGCCATGTAGTAATTCTTTCCTTTATCGTCCTCTTCGTCAGTATCCGCACCATCCCAATAATATTCTTGGGCAACAAGAACCATAGCATCAGATCTCTTCTTAGCGGCCTCCAGCTTCCGCTCATAATATCCAACGTCCTTTCAAACTGGTTTTTGCATTCCCGAGCAAAGTGGCCTGGTTTTCCACATTTGTAGCACAGACATTCATCATTCCCTTTTGGCTCATCAGCTCTGGGCCTTTCATCTCTCCTTTCAACCGGCCTCTTGTCTACACGGCGAGGTTCGCGTCTGTCATCTCTCTTGTTGTCTCTACAATCATATTCCCTTCGATTGTCTCGCCTCTCATCCCTTCGATCATCTCGACGATCATCCCGACGATTATAGTCTAGTCTATCGTCTCTGCGATCATCCCCTCTATCGTCTCGCCTTTCATAACGGCGGTCATCTCGATAGTCCCTCCAGTTATCATATCTCCGATCGTCTCGATCAGCTCGTCTGTAGTCATCCCGTCTTTCATCTCTTTGGTATTCATTCCTCCTATCATCAGAATACCTCCGTGGGCTAGTATCATAGTGAAGCTGATTGTTGGTCTTATTAGAGAAACGTCTTTGTTGAAGACGATTAGTCCATAAGGCAATCTGTTCCTGAATCGATGCCTCTTCTTCATCATAAGACTCTTGCAGGCATGAAGCATATCGGCACTGGGATTATGATGAACCTTGAGCACAGGATGCAGTACATAGGTTCTTGTTGGATATAAGTGCCAGAGAATCAGCGGGTTCGATGCCCGTGTTTGCAGAGAGTAACAGGGATGCTAACTGATTAGCCATCTGCTTCTGGTGATCGACATCTACCTGATACTTTTTCAGTTCCTTGAAAACCACATTAATAGACACATTTGGAATGTCCAACACTCTTCTAGTGGCCCGACATGCAACTTGCCATTCAGGGGCTAAGGAAGCAAAGAATTGGATGTTGATGTCATCCTTGTCTTTCTTAATGTGCAGTTTGTTTAACTCATTCAGAACAACACAGTACCTGGTGAATGTGGCTTTTAGAGACTCCCTGTCTTTGGCTCTGAACTAAGTGAACTTTGCCTTAGCCTCCTCAATCTTAGCTCGGTCATCCAAATCAGCCCCCAGCATTAGATATTCGAGTTCATCCCACATGTTTTTGGCAGACATCTTGCTGTCCACCCCAACAAAGATATTAGTGGGAAGGGCTTGGTAGATCAGATATTTCACCCTTTTGTCCGCATGTTTTCTGTCTCTCTCTGCCTCATTTGCAGGTTCACGTTCAACTTTAGACGCGAGAATAGGTGGGTCGGCTTCAGGCCTGGCATCTATTTCCCGATAATAGATGACCGGGCCTTCGGTAATGGATTGGAGCATAAGAGTTCCATTGGGTTGCGTACCGAAGAATTTAAGGAATCTGGACTTCCACTACTCGTATTCATCAGGATATAGAACAGGTGGTCTGTTCTCAGATCCTAGGACAAGTGCCTCTCGAGACATGGTTTATAGTGCTGATTTGAAAGAAAGAGATCTTGAATGTGGAAACTGAATTCGGATAATCAGAAGTTCGGATGAACAGTAGCTCGGTTGAATAGTAATTCGAATGATTAGTGTTTCGGATGGTACGAATTCGGATGAAATGTGGAAAATTCGGATGCTCTGAACTTCGGATGAATAGTTGACTTTGGATGGTCCGAAGTTCGGATGAACAGTTGGTAAGATGATGGACCGAATTCTGATTAAAGAAACTTGGATGAACAAAATTTCGGATGGACCAAATCTCGGATGAACACTTAAAAAATTTTCAACTTAAAAGACCGAATTCGGATGAGATCCGAAGTTCGGATGGTCCGAGATGAAAATTTAAAATGAAGCACAACTAGTTTTAAGTGTTTTAAAAATCTTTTAACAGAACTTCGGATGGTCCAATGTTCATATGAGTCCGAAATAAGGTCCAAAATTTTTAAAATTTTGTCTCAAATGTACCGAAATATGATATGAAGAGGAACAATATGAGGTTCGAGGTGGTCCGAAGTTCAACAGTTATGATTTTCCAGAATTTTCACAGAATTAAAACTAGAAGTTTTTAGCCTAAAAAATTATTTCCGAATTATTGGAAAAATATTTTAAACACTTGTAGGTATTTAAAACAAACCAAAACACTTAAAAATCTATAAAAATTGGACCAAAACAGAACCAAAACCCATGACTATTTTATGATAATAATCAGATTTAGAATGACAAAAACACGTAATGATTGAACCTAAACAGCTCGAAATCACTATAGGATGAATACTAGATGAATATAGAATGAATAAACACGAAAAACAGAAGTATTAGGAAGAAAAAGTGATGAAACCGTGGGTTTTGTGAAATACACGAAGAACGGCAGAAAATCCGAATGATTTGCAGTTGAAATCCACCTCCTGGGTTCTGATACCAATTGTTGTAAATGACTTCCCAGTAATATCATCAGCACACGTATGTAATCTCACAAATATTCAAGCAAAAAGAAAAATAACTCAATGATTGCATGAATGATGATGAAAAAGACAAAGAGAATGGTTTATCCAAAAGGTGTGGCGGCTCTCAATTCAATAATCCGTATTTCTCATTGTCAATCCCTGGGAGACCTACTTTTACATGGTAATAAAAGCAAGTTTCCAACTATTACATAACATCCCCCTCTACTTGTAAATTAAAGAAATAACTAAACAAAGTCTTGAATTAATTTACAAGCAACTAAACTAATAATATTTATTACAAAAGAAAGCCACAAGATTGAACTTTAATATCTAACAATATATACATGCATACATATATATATATATATATATATACATATATATATATATATATATATATATATATATATATATATATATATATATATATATATATATATATATATATATATATATATATATATATATATATATATATATATATATACATATATATACATATGTATATATATATATATATATGTATGTATATGCAGTGTTGAATATACGGGTTAGAGTGTCACTTCGACACTCAATATTTCGCTATCATATATTGAATTTACGACTGAATAACTTTTTGTCAAAAAAATTTAATGCGTAATTTTCTTTCGAAAAAAATATATCATGACCGGTCTGATCGATCTATATAACTATAAACATTAGATATTTATATCAAATTTCAAATGATAAATTAAAATACTATTCACATTGTTTAAATATTAAATTTTGAATGTATATGTAGCCAAATATATGATATATAGTATTAGTTTGACGTACAATATTCTTCTATCGTATATCGAATATATATCTCGGTAATTTTTCTTTAAAAGAAATATTGCGCATTATTTTTTTTTCTAAAAAATATAGCATAAACGGTCCGATCGATTTATATAATATAAACATTAACTTTTTATAGCAAATCTAGAATAATGAATTATAATAGTAATCACATTGTTTACATATTTAATGTTAAATATATTTGAGTGTTGAATATATGATATAAATTGTTACTTTGACAGTAAATGATCTCAATATGATAAATTGTCTATGTTATATAAACTGTAATTCTATATTGAATGATCTCGATATGATATACTGAATATGTGACATAAACTCTAATTCTATATTGATTGGTCTTGATATAATTTATTGAATGGCCGTCTAGGTAAAATTCTCTTTTTACGAAAAATAAACACGTAAATTTTTTTTCTAAAAATATATATCATGACCGTTAAATGCACCAAGTTTGCCTACTAATTTTGACCATTATTTTGACTCTGTTAATATTGAATGTATATGCAGTATTACATATATGATATTGTTGGTTTATTAATTTATTTATGTTTAAAAAATTAATTAGAAATTTAACAATTGACTATATTTAATTAATGGGCTAATTAATTAATAGTTAATAAATTAATCAGAAAATAATAGAATTAATTAAGGAAGTACAGTGACCAAAGTGCAATTAACAGAAAATTGTAGAAACCATAATGGGCTTAGGGTTTATGGCCTATTGGGGGTTCCCACATCTTCCATGCAACCTTAAGATAAGGTTTCCCCTCAACTATAAATAGGGTTGAATGCTAGCTTCCAAATCGTTCATTCATAATTCTAAGTTCCTGCTTTCTAAAAGGCATCCAACTTTTGAAACTCAAGATAATTGGAACTTGGAACATAGGTATAAATATTCTCCTTGGTTCATTGGGTGTGAACCATTAGAGGTGTTCCTACTTTAGGCACTAGCCCTCAGATCAGAGTCTGCTGTGGAAGCGTTCTTCGCGTGAGAAATCGGTTTTCTCTAAAGGTTAGTTTTTTATTCTCACTTTTATTTTATTGAGTTGCTTTACTTATTTGGTTTAAATCCGTTAGTGTTAATATTCTTGTTGTTGTTAGATTATTTATTTTACCATAAAGTTTTAAATTAATCTAGCAAAGGTATAGAAAACTCATCAGTGGTATCAGAACCAACTCAACATAATAAGTTTTGCACTCAATTAACTGAGAGGACTAGTATTTTCAAAAAAAAAAATTTCAAAATTTTTATTTTTATTTAATTCCGAAATTAGTTTTAACTTTAAATAGGTTTTAATTTTCAGAAATTATATTGCTTTAATTTGGAAGATTAAATTTTAAAATAAATTAAAGATTTTTCGGAATTTAGAGGTAAGTTTGAATTTTAAGATTGATAAAGATACCTTAGAGATAAGTTTGAGAAATTATCTGTATTAGGTTATTATCCTAGTTCCTAATTATCTATAATTTGCTTTAAATTAAATTAAGTGTCTATCCTAAAGGGTTTAGATAAATATAATTTATGGTTAGGTCAAATATGTATTATTCTAGGTTTAAATTTTGTGGATATTTATATAGAATTTAAACCCTAAATATTTTAAAAAGTTTAAAATATACCTTATGAATAAAATAGATAAATCATAGCTTTAGGCTTTCAAGCCTTTCTTCCTAGGACAGAAGCCTTTACTTGAACTTGAGCGGTTGTCTGGAACTGATGCTACACCTTGGGGCTGACCCTTAAATTTTAAAATGATTAAAATAGAACTCTTAGATTTAAAAGACATACATACATACACACACACACACACACACACACACACACACACACACACATATATATATATATATATATATATATATATATATATATATATATATACACACACACACACATACATATATATATATATATATATATATATATATATATATATATATATATATATATAATCAGGTTCATTAGCATACCTATGAGATTCCAGCGTGCCCAGCGTACCCTAATGTGAATGATCATTCACATATATTTTTTAATAGACATGTATAAGACAACATTATAAGACTTCTTTCAAAAGGAGCAACGTCATAAATCTTGTGAATGATAAAAAAATATTATGTGAATGGTCATTCACACCATTCACATGGTGTGAAATGACCATTCACATAAATATGCATTGAGTATTCACATAATTTTTAAGGACACAAAAAGTGTGAATGTATGTGAAATTTATTTATCATGCGTATAACATTAAATTAGACATGGTTATGAGAAAAAAAAATTATATATATATAGTATAATGAACTATACATGTAACATTTAAATCTAAATACATTGTTAGTCAATTGATAAATAGGCTCACCCAAAGTGAACAAACTATAAGCGAGGTATAAGGCGGGTCGCTATGCTTCCCTAAAGGAGTAGGTTTTTAACAAGCTTCGCGTTGACCTGTCTCCTCCGCTTCGTTGTGCGTTCAATGGAGCTACTGAGGGCATTTGATAGGATAATGTTCAGATTAAAAGTATTAATCTAAAGTACAAAAACAAAATCCCGTTTAGATATATCAAAAGTGAATTAGTATGTTAACCCATGAAAACTGCATATTCCTTATATGAACTGTTAATGGAGCGTGTGTGGTTAACCGACCCATTAATATGAGAACATTAGAAATGATGTAAAACTCGCGGTTCTCGAGCGTACTCGTGACGGGTATCACGCAGGCTTTGCATGGTTAGATTCATCATCTACTTCATGATCTTCGGCATCCCAGTCATGAATGTAGATGAGCATAACTGAGATTAACATATCGTTGATGAAAATCAATGAATCTCAAAAGATCTAGGAGTTTCATAAAGATTGAAATTGACAAGAGTATTGTCTACCTAAAATGATTTATGACGTGATTACGGCGACCCTCTTCAGAAAACGAACACAAAATATGGATCCTAGCCTTAAATTTAATTAAGGAATATTCATACTAACTAAAACCTTATTTCATAGATGTCTGCCCCTAATGGTGTTCTCACTCCTACTCAGAATTCTTCATCAAACTTCTCACTCCTCTAAGTTCTGGGACGGGAAAGACTGACTGGTCAGAATTACATGGACTGGATGAGAAATCTCTGGTTCACCCGGAGATACGAGAACAAAGAGTATATTCTCGACGAACAGATTCCCACAATCAATCAGAATTCGACCCAGGAAGAGATTGATGCACACCAAAAGCACTACGATAATGCTAACAAGGTGTCGTGCATCATGGCGTCTGCAACGAGCCCCGAACTTCAAATGACCTTTGCGAATATGTTGGCTTATGAGATGAATCAGCAGCTTAAAGAAATGTTCCAGGCAAAAGCAAGCCAGGAGCTCCTTGATGTGGTGAAATCCCTCAAGACCTGCAAGCCAAAGCCTGGTGCTTCTATCTGTGCCTTCGTCCTCGAGATGAAAGGGTACTTTGATAGGCTGGAGTCTCTCAACATGGTGTTCGAATCCGAATTTTCTACTAACATCATCCTCTCTGGTTTGCCTGCGGTATACTTCCAGTTCGTGGTCTCTTACCAAATGAATCTGAATCAAAAAGAGACCTCGATCATGGAGCTCCACAATCTACTCCAAATAGCTGAGCAGGGCATCAAGAAGGATGAAGCTCATGCAGCCCCTGTGCTATCCATCGGTCAGGTTTCAAAGAAAAGGAAGTCCTCCTGGAAGACCCATAAAGGAAAGTCCAAGAAAGGGTCTCAAAGGAAGACAGAGTCTGGAATTGCGCCTCTGTGTAACCCGAAGGAGGTAGTATGTTTTTACTACAATGGGAAGGGGCATTGGAAGCGCAGCTACCCAACATATCTAAAGGACCTTAAGGTTAGGAAGGTCGAGAAGGGTAGCACTTCAGGTATGTTTATGATCGAACTCCACAATAATTCTATTTCTAATTCGTGGGTCCTCATTACAGGATGTGGTACTCACATGATTTTCTCTGTATTGCAAGGGCAAAAGGAAAGTAGAAATCTGAGGCATGGAGAGCTGAAACTTGTCATGAGAAATAAGAAGCTCACACTTGTGAAGAAAATTGGCAAGTTCGAGCTAATGCTGAAGTCAGGAGTTAGGATCATGTTAGATAATTGCTGTTATTCACCTGAGATGAATAGAAATATTATTTCCTTATATGCATTGTACAAGAATGGTTATTCTTTTTCTTTTGATAATAATAATGGTGATATTTTTCACAATGATTGTTTTATTTTCAAAGAATCTGCGTACAATGGCATATATGAAACTATTGAATGTAATAGCAATTTGATGTTGATTGTTGATTGTGCAAATGAAATTGATAAGTCAAAATTATCGCATCGTCATCTTGGACACATAAACAAGAAACGCATCGCCCAACTCCAAAAGGAGGAGTGTTGGAATCATTCGACCTGAAATCGGATGATGTATGTGAATCTTGTTTACTGGGCTAGATGACTAAACCACCAGTCACTGGAACATGTGAAAGAGGTGAAGGACTCTTGGATTTGATCCACACAAATGTGTGTGCACCATTCCGATGCACCACAAAAGAAGGAAATCGGTATCATGTCACTTTTACTAATGACTATAGTAGATTTGGATATGTTTATCTTATTAAACATAAGTCTCACACTTTTGATATGTTCAAAAGTGTTCAAAGTGAAGTAGAGAATCAGCTGGGCAGAAAGATAAAGGTTCTCTGATCCAATAGTGGAGGAGAGTACCTTTGTATCGAGTTTCATGACCGTTTTAGAAGCTGTGGAATAGTTTCCCAATTAACTCCTCCCAGAACACCGCAACTCAACGGAGTAGCGGAGATGAGAAAACAGGACCTTGTTGGACATGGTCAGATCTATGATGAGTCGAGCAACACTTCCAATTAGTTTTTAGGGTTACGTTGTGGAGACTGCAGCGCATGTCTTATATCTAGTACCCACTAAGATAATTTCGAAGACACCTTATGAGATATGGAAGGGAAAGTGTCCTTCCATTGGGCATATCAAGATCTGGGGTTGTGAGGTTTTCGTCAGACGAGGAACTCCAAACAAACTCGAGCAAAGATCTGAAAAGTGTCTGTTCGTCGGTTACCCACAAGAGTTGTTTGGATATCTGTTTTACAGACCTCATGAAAATGTAGTGTTTGTAGCTCGAAGAGGAGTATTCCTTGAGAGGGAAACGATGTCTAAAGAGGATAGTGGGAGTACGATCGATCTTGATGAGATTCAAGAGTCAGCCGATGAAGAACCAATTACAAACATTGATACTCAACCAGAGGCGGAAACACCAGTTGAGCCAATTGACATTTCCTTACCCGTTCGTCGATCCAGTAGGGTTATCAATCCTCCTCAGTTCTACTATGGTTTCCATATTGAACAGGAGGATATGATTAGTGATAGTACAATAGTCGATTTGGATGAGCCAGCTAACTACCGGGAAGCGATAGAAGGCCCTGCCGATGCTAAGTGGAAGGACGCTATGGATAGCGAAATTGAATCCATGTATGGCAATCAAGTTTGGAACTTGGTTGATCCAAAACCCGGTCTAACGACGATGGGTTGTAAATAGATAAAAAAAAGACAGACATGAATGGAAAGGTACACACGTACAAAGCTAGGTTGGTGGCAAAGGGCTATACTTAAACCTACGAGATTGATTATGAGGAGACTTTCTCACCAGCCGCTAAGATAAAGTCTATTAGGATAATGCCTACCATAGTTGCGTTTCATGATTATGAAATATGGTCGATGGACATCAAAACTGCTTTCCTTAATGGAAAATTGACAGAGGATGTGTTTATGACACAACCTGAGGGTTTTATAGACGTAAAGAATCCTAAGATAGTGTGTAAGCTTCAGAAGGCCATTTATGGACTCAAATAAGCTTCTCGGTGATAGAATCTATGCTTCCATGAGAAAACCATAGACTTTGGATTTTCTAGAAGAAAAGACGAGTCGTGTATATATGTCAAGGTCAGTGGGAATACTGTAGTCTTCCTGGTATTGTATGTCGATGATAAACTGCTCATAGGAAATGATATCCCAACATTACAGAGTGTAAAAGATTGGTTGGGAAAGTGTTTTGCTATGAAAGATTTGGGAGATGCAACTTATATTCTGGGTATTAAGATTTACAGAGATAGATCAAAATGTCTAATAGGACTAAGTCAGGATACCTACTTAGATAAAATATTGAAAAGGTTCAACATGGAGAAATCTAAGAAAGGGAATCTTCCCTTAAATCACGGCATAAAAATTAGCAAAGATCTGAGTCCGAAGACAGAGGAGGAACAAGACAGAATGAGTCGGTTCCATATGCTTCGGCCATTGGGTCGATAATGTATGTCATGGCGTGTACGAGGCCTGATGTCTCATTTGCCTTGAGCATGGTTAGTCGACATCAGCAGAATCCTTGTGAAGGTCATTGGACAGAGGTCAAGAATATTCTGAAGTATTTGAGAAATACTAAGGACAGGTTCTTGGTTTATGGTAAAGAAGATGAACTCAAAGTGATAGGTAACTGTGGTGCGAGTGTCCAAACAGATAGAGATAACAATCAGTCACAGTCTGGTTGGGTATTTTTACTGAATGGGGGAGATGTGACGTGGAAGAGTTCGAAGCAGGATATAGTGGCAGACTCTACATGCGAATCAGAATATATTGCGGCTAGCGAGGCCTCAAAGGAAGCCATCTGGACGAAGAACTTCATTGGAGATCTTGCAGCTGTCCCAACAGTACAAGACCCCATTGAAATATTCTGCAACAACGAGAGTGCGGTTGCATTGACTAAAGAACCCAAAGATCATGGGAAGTCAAAGCACATTGAACGTAAGTACCATTTCGTGAGGAGAACAGTCGAAGAAGGACATGTGATTGTGAAGCATGTACGATCAGCGGAAAATCTGGCTGATCCGTTCACAAAGACACTGACGCAGTCCAAGCACAATGAACATGCTATGTGCATAGGTTTACGAGATAATGTAACGTTTTAGTAGTTAGTTGACTTTGAAACATTGTAACAATGATTTGAAATTGTAACAGTTTTGGTGATTAAATAATGGAGATTTATTTATTTGCAAGTTGCTACCATTTACTATTATTTATCGTTGTGT
Source organism: Centrapalus pauciflorus (assembly GCA_020465985.1). Taxonomy (NCBI): domain Eukaryota; kingdom Viridiplantae; phylum Streptophyta; class Magnoliopsida; order Asterales; family Asteraceae; genus Centrapalus; species Centrapalus pauciflorus. Next base: position 91,720 of record JAANYP010001388.1, on the reverse strand, counting down.
TTCCTTTTTGCATGTTTAGAACCCACTTCCCGAGTAATTAATTTTATTCAAAATCCTCAGTCAATCATACTACCGGAAGTTAGTGTTGAATAAAGACTGTCACGGAGTGTTAGTAGATTGTCTAAGAGTTAGACATGATATAGAGATTGCTGCAGCACTCATGGGTACTTAATAAAGATTTAAGTATAGAAAAACCCGCACTTAGAAAGTTACTTCATGGATCAAGATCACAAGTAATTCTAAGATGATAATATCATCTATTCTCAAGCGGAGATACATTGAGGTTATAGTTTTCTAGTCTGTTGTACCTTAGTTCATTCAAACACTGAGCATAAATGCGAGTTATAAAGGATGTCCTAGTTATGACATAATTAGTTCACTGGCGTCGTGTATTCAAAGTCATTTGTTCCTTTTATCTTAGTGGAAAAGCGAAATCTATGGGCCCTCTGATGATTAAATGTGACTTGAAAGTGTCGGGCCCGACCGTGGCTAAATTGATGTGTTCAATTCGGTAATCTCACATAGTCAAATTAATGGGAAATCAGAAACATAATTTTTAAACTCAAGATTGATTACAAATCCATGTCTCAGTTTCATATGATATCATAGAATAAAGGAATAGTTGATTCATTATCTAAAGGACGGACTCTGGTAACATTCAGAGTTTAGCAGTTGCGATTAGAGATGACACTCTCTGCTAGTTAAAGTGATAGACTTAGACATACAGTAGCTGGATAACTTGTCCAAGTAGAAGACTGTAGGAATTAGTGTCCAAGTCATAACTAATTTGTAAAGTTACCATTAATTAGTAGGGTCCTTTTTGGGTTGCCCTCAGTGAACCATAAAGAGAGTTAAATAACTATGTGACATAATATTAATTAGATCAGAGTTCCTACTTTGGGCACTAGCCGTTAGATCAGAGTCTGCTGTGGAATCGTTCTTCGCGGGATAAATCGGTTTTCTCCAAAGGTTAGTATTTTATTCTCACTTTTATTATATTGAGTTGATTTACTTATTTGGTTTAAATCCGTTAGGGTTTATTCTTGCTGTTAGATTATTTATTTTTCCGCAAAGTTTTAAATTAATCTAACAAGGGTATAGAAAACCCATCAGATATATAGTATTACTTTGATGTTGAATATACGATATAAAGTTTTACTTTGACACTGAATGATCTCGCTATGCTATATTGCATCGTGGTCCGGGTAAAAAACATTTTTACGAAAAATAAACACGTAAAATTTCTTCAAAAAATATATATCATGAAAATTCTCGTTTGTATGGTGTAATTTCTTTTATTTGAAAATTAATCATATTAATGTTATTTTAATTTTATAAAAAATGATATTTATTTTACGAATGTCAATTTTTTTGCAATTTCCAATGTTTTCCTTTTTTTACCCGTAACTGAATTAAAATATCACTAGTACCAATTTTTTATTTCACTAATTCCAAATTTGACTCTTTTAATCAACACCATTAGATTAATCTAATATATGGACGATATTGTACCTACAATTCTACACTAAATTTAGCAACTGTAATTATCCCATATATATATATATATATATGTATGTATGCATATATGTATGTATGTATGTATGTATGTATGTATGTATGTATGTATGTATGTATATATACGTATATGTATATATATAGAGTCGGGTTCAAAAAAGTAGCTCTCGAAATCAAGTGCAACCGAAGGTACCAACCTTAAAAAACTTTTTTTATTTATTTTTTCTCATAACCATGTTTAATTTAATGTTATACACATGATATATGAATTTCACATACTTTCACACTTTCTGTGTCCTTAAAATTTATGTTAATGCTCGATGCATATTTATGTGAATGGTCATTTCACAAAATGTGAATGGTGTGAATGACCATTCACATGATCTTTTTTTACAATTCACAAGATTTATGATGTTGCATCTTTTGAAAAAAAAGTCTTATAATGTTGTCTTATACATGTCTATTAAAAAAAATATGTGAATGATCATTCAAATTATGGTACGCTGGGTACGCTGGAATCTTATAGGTACGCTGATGAACCTGATTCTATATATATATATATATATATATATATATATATATATATATATATATATATATATATATATATATATATATATATATATATATATATAGTCGGGTTCAATTGACAACTTGTATTCATCTAGATACCTAGGAACCATCTTACAGCCATTGGATCAAAGTGATGCATCATACCTGATCCATCTCGTGATGCAACATAGTAGATGCATCTAGCGAAGGGTAATTTAAGAAGAAAAAAATTATATAATTTAATTAATTTTAATTTATATTAATTAAATGTTGTATCAAATATTTAAATAATAAATGCCAAATAAATTTATATAAATACACTTTCAAAAATCTATATCTATATATATATATTAATAAAACAAAAAAATTTGTGACATGTGTCACTCTCTCAGCTCTCCTAATTTTTGTTTTCCCGCTAATTTTGCCTAATATAAACCTTTCAATTAATTTATATAACCGATTTTTAAAGAAACTAAAAGATTACTAATATAATTTAATGATTTTAAATGCTTCTTAATTTAACATCTAATTTACCCAAAAAGTTTTATCTAAAATTATATAATTGATTTATAAAATAATTTTTTTTATTTTTAAACTTTAAAATTTAATATTACATGTTATAATCCTAATTATAATTTATAATTTAATAATAATAATAAATAAATAACTAATACTTATTTTTCGTGAAGGCATGTGTCATCACCCAACATTTTACACGTGACAAATCATATTTTAGAAAAACAAGTAATATCTAAATCATGTCTGCATATAATATAATAAGATTTAAAAATCAATTCAAATCGAATATTCATATTTCAATAATTGATAACTACAATATAATAGAAATTTTAAAAATAAAAATAAAATTATTATCATTAAGATAATGATAATATACTTATTGTATTTTTTTGTAATAAAATTAATATTTTTATGTTTTAATTCTTACCGTGTAAGTATTTAATATAAACAATTATATATCAAAACATCCGCGTAATACGCGAGTAATAAACTAGTTACAAAAATAATACAAATTCAAATAATGACAAAGATTCACATGCATCATTGTTGTTCATCCTTTGTGTTCATCATCTTCATTCATTATCTTCGTGTTTATCATTTTCATATTCATCTTCATGATGCATCATGTTCATCCAAAAATCTTAATCTAACATGATGTAACAACGTGTTAATACAAAAACCTTAATCTAACATGATGTAACAACGTGTTCGACATAGTACCGCTCATTATACAGCGCACTAGAAGATACCACTTTTAAAAACAACCATTAAATTTTTTTTTCATAAACATGTTTTAATTAATATATAAAGATAATATACAAATTTCACATATATTCACATCTCCTAGCTCCTTAAAAATGATGTGAATGGACACTTACATATTTTTGCATATTAATGAACGTACATTTATGTGATGCATAATTTAATACATTTAGAATGTGTGAATGTGCGTGAAATTTATATATCATCTTTGTAATGTTAACTAAAACATGTTAATGAAAAAAAATTCATAAAAAAATATTTTTACAAGAGTTAACTTCTGCTGCGCTGCATAAAACGTGGTACTCACTTGAATCTATATATAAATATAAATATAAATAAATAAATAAATAATATATACATATACACACACATATATATATATATATATATATATATATATATATATATATATATATATATATATATATATATATATATATATATATATATATATATATATATATATATATATATCGTATCAAATGAGAAGCCAAATATATCTTGAGAAGTGTGAGAAGTACTGTAATTGATTTATCGTTTTTTAAATATATGAATAACAAATCATAAATTTTGATTAAATAACTCAACAATTCATTACTTTTTTAAGTAATTCATTACTTTTTGATTTTATAAATAATGATTTACAAATTCAAAAATAAGTGACTCACTATACAAAATTAATAAATCAATATCTGAAATTGATGAATCACAGTGATTCTTACACTTTTCAATATATATATTGAGTTTTATTTGTATTACACTAACGTACTATTTATTTATTTATTTTTTTGTTTATAAATATCACAAAAGATGAATTAGCATCTTACTATTTGTCTCGCCGCAACACCGTGATTAACAAATAACTCGTTATTTACAAAAAGAAGAACGAAATATGATATTGTTAAATGAACAAAATACTCATATTAAAAACTCTTATTTTAAATTAGTTGTTTTGAGGAAAAAAAAATTGAAAGTAAATAGTGCCTTAAGAAACTCTTAATTTATTTGTATTGTTGAAAGATGAAGTTCAAAAATTTATGACAAGGTATGTGTCCCTACTTTTGCATTTTCATGTAACACTTTTTCAAATTTCGTAAAACATTGAGTAAATGTGAGTCACACTCATCATAATATTTATCATGCCAATCATTTGTCACTTCTTGTCTTCCTTATCCTAAAATATACATATTATAATATTCTAATTCCATGTGTTTTGTAATTAATACAGATCCTTCAAAGAATATATTTATTAATTTAATACAAAACCAACTATTGATAAGACTTTATGAATTTATATCATCACTGGGTTAATAGTCATGTAAACAAATGGGTTAATTTAAGTAAAATTAATAATAATATTTCTAAAACTATAAAAAATAATTTTTTATGTTTATTAAGTTTTAGTTAATTTAATATTAAATTATGCGGATTAAATGTGAAAATAAAATTTTAATATGACTTAGTAAAAGAAGATTGCAACACGCATCAAATTAAAGGATAAACTGATATGTGACGGTTTATTTATATACTTATATTTTATGTTTTTGGATACTAAAAAAAGAATGAACTAATATAGACACACACATGCTATTTAGATGGTATACGAGTGTAAAGTAGAGGTTATAGTAAGTGTTAAAGGTATAAATATTTATGGTTGATGTGTTTTTAAAAAAATAACATAGTTACCCCTCATTATACAGCGCACCAGAAGCTACCACTTTAAAAAAATATTTTAAATTTTTTTTCACAAACATGTTTTAATTAACATTATACAGATAATATGTAAATTTCACATATATTCACATCGCCAAACTCCTTAAAAATGATGTGAATGGACATTTACATAATTTTGCATATCAATGAACGTACATCTATGTGATGCATGATTTAATGCATTTAGAACGTGTGAATGTGCGTGAAATTTATATATCATCTTTGTAATGATAATAAAAACATGTTTATAAAAAAAATTTTAAAATTTTTTTTACGAGAGTTACCTTCTGGTGCGATGCATAAAACATGGTACTCACTTGAACCTGTATACATATATAGCAGATCAAATGAGAGGCCAAATATATCTTGGGAAGTGTGTGAAGTACTGTAATTGATTTATCATTTTTTAAATATATGAATAACGAATCATAAATTTTGATTAAACATGTAAGCAATATATTACTTTTTTTACATAAATTTATTACTTTTTATTTTATAAATAATGATTTACAAATTCAAAAATAAGTGAATCACTGTACAAAATTAGTAAATCATTATGTAAAATTAATGAATCACAGTGATTCTTCCACTTTTTTGTTAGATATACTTGAATAATAAACCCGAATCAATCATATTGTCAAATCATTAAGATAAACCATAAAGAAATCATACCTCCATTGATATCGTCTTCTTTATGCGGAAACTTGATGACAAACGAACAGGGTTGTGAGAGTATTCCTCACCTAAAGACTTAATATTCTAGACCGAACAGCAGATCTCTGATAGATGGAGATCAAGGATCTTAGGGTTGCTCTAGTGTATTGAGGACCTTCACTATATATAGAATGAGAATTAGGGTTACCGTCAAACCCTAAAGCCCAATAATATTAGTTTATTAATTAATAGCCCAGTAAGTCTGTTAAAGATAAAACCCAATAATTTAAGCATATAAGTCCATCCAAATAGAAATTCTAACAATCTCCCACTTGGACTTATCATGTTTGAAATTATATTACACATATCCTTAGGCGCGCATCTGTAAGTTTATCTTTAAGACTTTTGTAATCAATCTGGTCCATTACATGTGTCAGTGATGGAGTCATTACAGCTTTCATCACACTTTAGTAGTGACTTAACCATGATGATCACCATACTAACACATTCAATGACATAGATCAGGTGAGTTGCATGAAAATTGCATGAAATTTGATTGCATATTTCCAACCGGTCCAACTTTAGTTTTAAATGAGATCAGTTCACAATCCTTATTGCAATGCAACCATTGCACATAAGTGAGCTCAGAAAGAAATTAAAACCATAAACTTGATTCTGCAAAAATCTACAACAATTCACAATGAAACATTAAGAACGACCTTAAATTGACTCCCACTGAAACGAGGCTACGTCTGTAGTAACACCTATATGAACAATATGTACACGAAAGAACATTGGTGTTAGACCTCTAGTTAATGAGTCTACTAGCATAGATTTTGTTTTTATATTTAATGTGAAAAATTGTTTATCCTGAACTCTCTCTTAACAACTAGAAACTTTGTAAAATATCTACTATTTTCACAACAAAACAATTCTGATTTATTATCATGGTAAATACTTGGTGGTGTTTTAATGCAGTCAATTCTTGCAACACCATGATAAATTTTCACAACCATAATCATTTATTTGATATCTCGTAATAAGCAATGAATTCTACGATCATGTAAGAAAGACCTACAAGAATCTAATTACCAGACTCTTGTACTTTTACTCTCACTATTAAACATGATGCAACCAAATGTAGAATAACTGCTATTTTAGCATCCCGTAAAATCAAAGTCAGAAAACCAAATGATCTCAACATGTTCGACTTTCATATGTGAGCATATTGTATTTTGTTTTCTATAAATAGCACATCAAATGCTTAAAATCTTTTGTATCTTATTTCTTTCAGAAATAGTTATTTGAACACTTAAATTCTTATGGCCTTCAAGTTTACAACCTTTCATGTTGAATCTACTTGGAACAATATCGATACAGCTCTTTTGTGACAATCCAAGTATACTTCAAAAATTCGTCTACAAGTATACGAAAACCTGATACAAAATATGTCTCGCCAAGATCTTTCGTTAGAAATTTCTTGGTTTCCAAAAACAACACCATATCACTATTTACAAGTTTAATATCAACAATATATAGTAACATCAAAATACATTTACTCCCACTATTACTTGCAATAATTAAAGATATTCATCTCAAAACCATAAAAGGTAATAATTTGATAAAAATTGCAATACTAATCAGGGAAACCTAAATTCAAATCATAGATAAATTATTCATCTTACTTACCATAATCTTTGGATATTCAGATACAATATCTTTAGGTCACTTTATGTAGGACGTCTCATCAATGTTTCCACTGAGAAACGTTTCTTAACATCCATCTGATATGGCTCAAGATTAAATTGATTTATTAGTGTGATTATTAATTCTAAAAGAGTCATTCTAAATATCAGAAAGAAACTCTCCTTACAAGCAATAAATCTCTTTGAAGTAAAGTCTTTAACGACTATACAATCTTTATATATTTCAATATTGCCTTACGAAACCTTCTTAGTTTTAATTATCCATATATAAGTAATCATTAAGTTCCATACCTTCAGGTAATTTGACAAGATTTCCAATGTCATTGTCTTTCATAGACTTTAATCTTATCTTTAATGGCATCAATCCATTACGAGAGTTAAAACTTTACATGACTTTGCAAAATTTGATTAGATTATTTTCTGTTAAGCCATTGTATTACATAAATTCTTGGAGATACAACAAATGATCTTCTGGAATTTCACTCCTTTACTCTATAATAAATTTCTTGTTATGACACGTTCAATCATAACAAAACCAAAAGTACATCATTTGCATTCACTATGAACTATCTTGATTTTACTAATTAACACATTCAATCATAACAAAACAAAAAGTACATCATTTGCATTCATAAAGTATTCAATAGTCATAAACACATCAATACAAAAATGAATGTTCAAAATAGTTAAACTTAGCCATAGATCTTCCGCAAATGGTTATAGAGCGTTTAGCCTCTCATCGTGTGTTCTTCGCCGGGAATGATTAGGGAAATCATTGTAGGGCTTCTACGGGATGAACTACTGCACTCCACCTTCTTCGTACTCGATCCGTGAATCAACTCCGGCAGGGCTTTGCCAACGTTTTCAATATTTCTTGACTCTCCTAAAATGGATGCCCTCGACTTCTATTTATAGAGGGAGTGAAAATTAGGGTTTTGGGCTCAAAAACACGTTTGCAGGGTTTTCAGGCCGCACCAGCGTAGGCCTGGACGTAGGCCTGCGCCTGGCCCTACGCTGGGGGTATGGTCTGGGCTACGCTAATCTGCATTGGAAGTGCTCTCTAACTCCAAATAGTTCTGTTTTGCAGCGTAGGGTGGCGCAGGTTTACACCCCCATCGGCTTGGTCCGCGCTTAATTTTCTCGAGCTGCTTCCATTTGACTTCTTGACACTGAAACATAATTTTGGAGTAAAAGTATGGTAGTTACAAAGCATATGTGCGTAGAATGAGCCAAAAACGATACCGAAAACACATAATAATACAGTCTTATCAAACCTCCCCAACTTAACTCTTGATCGTCCCCGAGCAAGCCTTAGATACAGAACTAACTATGTACCAATTGTGTTAGCATTGTGTTCAGTATGTCTAGGTTAAGTCATCCTTCACAATAATGCATTAAAAATTTGAATGTAAGCTAAAGAACATTTTCAGTTAAGACACATTTTCTTTGAATATTTATAATGTATCTCACTTTTGGAAAATACCCTTTTAACTCAAGGTTACAAGCTTAAAACATGTGAGTCTTTTGACCATCTTTTCCCTCTATGCATGTATACGAAAAATATTACTTTTGGTTACCATGCTCTGAATATTATTATTATTATTATTTTTATTCCTTTTTAGTCGAGTTTTTATTATAGCTTTTCTAGTTGGTCCATGTAGCAAGAATTGGGTCAATCACTCCCAAACCAGATGATTTTAAGGATTTAGGCATGAATGGTACCCCGTAGGACTTAATTTCCCGAACCAACTAGGCTACCCTCGAATCTTTTGAGGCTAAAACCATGATTAAGCTCTCTCCCTTATTGCATTGGTTTTCTAAAATCTTTTGACACATTATTTTCGTTTAAGCAAAACTGTATTTTAACTTACTTGAACTCATCTTACATTATAATGTTGATTATTACAATGACTATTAACTTAAGTCTAGAATTTCCTACAAACACTTACTAATTTCGAGTACATTTTTCTATTTATCATCATTTTCTACAGCCTGATCGGCAAAACAAGAACCATTGGGTAAAAATCAAAAGACTGCATTTGTTAGACATTTAATTTCGATCATAGGGAGTTGTTTTGTAATAATTATTTACTTAGTAGTTAGTCTTGTATTTATTTCCTTGTAATTTATTTCATTGTAAAAGTCTAGGGGCCAAAGTTGTCATTGCTTCAAAGTTAATTAATTGAAGCTACTTATAGCTCCTAGGGTTTCTTTTGTTACACACGGTTGAAAATATATTGAATACACTATTTTAGCCGCCACTTTTTCTCTCTCAATATTCTCTTTGTCTTCTTCATTAATACCCCATTATTGAGCTTGTTTCTTCTTGGGTATTGTGAAAGAATCATCAAAGGTGCTGAATCATTTATGGGAAAAGCATTTACAATTGGTATAAGAGACCAAAAGGTGGATTTCAACTGAATATTACGGATTCTGCTGGGTTTTTTCTTGTGTTCTTCGTGTTCTTCATTCTTCATTCGGTTAGATCTTCTTTTTCTCTGTTTTTACGTGTTTCTTGTGTTCTTATAGTCTTATAATCATCACCATATCTTCATATACTGATTTCTAGCTCATTTCATTCCATATTACCACTGAAATCATCTAGATTCGGAGTTTTGAAAATTTTAAAAATATTGGTCTTTCGTGGGTTTTTTAGCTTGTTCTTTCCTGATTTTAAGTGTTTTGAGTTATTTTAAGTCACCAAAAGTGTTTAAAATAGTTTATCAATCATTTAGAAACTTTTTTAGGCTCTACAACTGCTAAAATCGAATTCTGCTCTGTTCTGCCTTAGAAAACTGCTAAAACCTGCTGTAATTCGGACCTGTTACTGTAGAAATTCGGACCATTTAAGATCCCAATTCGGACCAAAGAGCATCCTAGTTCGGACCTCACTTCGGTCCAATTCGGACCAACCTTAGGTGAATTTCGGACCTCCCACTGCCCATTTCGGACCCTACTTCGGTCTCATCCGAACTACGGACCATCCGAAGTTCAGATCAGGCATTCCCATTTTCCCATTTTGGACTTGTGTTTAAATTATTAAATTTCAAATTCGGACCATATCCATTTCGGACCAACCGAACTCAGACCATCCGAATTCGGTCCCTACCTGGACATTTTCCTAAGCCCTGTCCGCTGTTCAGCCGAATTCGGACAATCCGAATTCGGTTCCCTCATTTCCTCCAAACCGCAACCTGTTCATCCGAAGTTTCCCATCCGAAGTCATACTGTTTATTCGAATCCGGTTCCTTCGAATTCGGTCCTTCAGACTTCGCCCCCATCCGAAATAGGCCTTCATCCGAAATCAAAGCCCATCCGAGTTAGGTCTTCATCCGAATTAGGTCTCCATCCGAAATAACAGCCCATCCGAATTTGATCTTTTTCCATCCGAATTACCCTTCTTCCGAATTACTGTTCATCCGAAATCAGTCCATCCGACATACCATTCCATCCGAAATCAGTGTCTTATCCGAATTAGCACCATCCACAGTGCTATTCTTCCTAAGTCCAGCCCATCCGTGTCCAGTTTCCACCTTTAAGATCTTAAATCTTTCATCAGCACCATCATCATGTCTCGCGAAGCTCTCGTACTCGGATCTGAGAACCGACCACCTGTCCTCTATCCAGATGAGTATGAACAATGGAAATCCAGGTTCCTCAAATTCGTTGGAATGCAACCGCTTGGGAATTTAATGTTTCAGTCCATCTCCGAGGGTCCCGTCATCTACTATTGGGAAATAGCAGCCACACCCGAGGCTGACCCCCCTGTCTTAGCCTCAAACATTGAACGAGAACCGGCTAATGACCCAGAGAGAGACAGGCAGCATGCAGATAAGAGGGCGGAATATCTGTTCTATTAGGCCCTCCCCACTGATATTCTGGTTGACGTCGATAGAAAAATGTCTGCCAACGAAATGTGGGACGAATTGGAAGTCCAAATGCTGGGGGCAGATCTGTATGATAGGGCCAAGATTGAGGAGGCCAAGGCTAAGTTTACAGAATTCCGTTCAAAAGACCGGGAATCTCTGCAAGCCACGTTTACGAGGTTTTGTGCGGTCCTGAATGAGTTGAACAAACTGAACATCAAGAAGGACAGGGATGACATCAACATCCAGTTCTTTGCAGCCCTAGCCCCCGAGTGGCAGCTTGCTTGTCGGGCCACGAAACGAGTCCTGGACATTCCTGAGGTATCCATCAATGTCGTCTTTAAGGAGCTAAAGAAGTATCAAGGGGATGTAGATCAAAAAAAAGTTGATGACAAATCAATTGGCCTCTCTACTGCTATTAGCCAACACCGGATTGAAACCCAATGATTCACTCGCCTTGATCACCAACACGAATATTCCGACACCATCCTTTGCTCCAGGTTCATCGTCATCGCAGTGCAGGTATGCTTCTCCTCCACGTGAGGTATATGATGAGGAAGAGGCTTCTATACAGGAACAAATAGCCTTGTGGACCAATCGTCTCCAACAACGACGGTTCTCCAACAGGACTAACAGTCAACTCCGTTATGACACCGGTCCACGGAGGTACTCAGATGACCGAAGGGATGAACGACGCGATGATTATCGCAGGGACGATTACCAAAGGGATGATCGCGATGAGAGGAGGTATGACGATAGGCGCGACTATCGAGATGATCGCCGTTATGAAAGGCGAGACGATAGGCGCGACGATCGAAGGGATGATAGGCGGGACGATCGACGAGATGATCGTAGGGATGACCGCCGAGATGAGAGGAGGGAGCCTGAAAGAAGAGACAGAAGGAGAGATGACAGCAGAGAGCATCGCCGCGCCGATAAGAGGCCGGCGGAGAGGAGAGATGAACGGCCGAGAGCAGACGAGCCGAAAGCCGCAGATGAGCGTCTCTGTTACAAGTGTGGTAAACCGGGCCACTTTTCTCGGGAGTGCAAGAATAATTTTGACAGAGACGTCGGTTACTACGAGAGAAAGCTGGAGGTCGCCAAGAAAAGAACCGATGCGCTGGCCCTCGTCGCCCAGGAAGATTACTGTGATGCTGAAGATACCGACGAGGAGGATGACAAGGGCAAGAACTGTTACATGGTTGATCGTATTGGGTTGGAGAACTGTGTTGTTTCAACTGCTGAAACTTCAGATCATGCTGCTGAGGGGGAGACAGTGAAAAATCCACCAGCATGTCTGATGACCACAACCAACGATCCCGAATGCTCTACATTCGGTTCTGAGACAAATGAGGTATATTCCTGTTACATTCCTGAACATGTAAATAATTCATTTGTAGATAATGAATGTACACTGCACACACATATTCTTGATCTTCAAGCTAGATTAAATGCTGAAACTGCAAAGTGTGTACAGGCTAAACATCAAGCTCAAACTTTAAAAGAGTCGTCTGAATTATATCATTCAAAGTGGTTAACTAATCACAATGTTATAAAACAGATGTTAATAGAAAAAGTAGATGTTCAGGACAGGAATATATATCTTGAATCTTGCATGGAAACGTTATCAAAAGAAAAACTCTCATTAAAAGAAGAAATTTCTGTACTTACAAAACAGTTAGATGCGGTAAATATGGAAAATATAGACAGTTTAGAAAAATATAAAATGATTGAAGAAGAAAGGATAAGTTTGTACTCACGAATAAAGACCCTTGACGATGCATTTTTAAAAAGGGATCAAACAGAACAAACTATCCACTTAAATCAGCCCAAAGAAACTAGGTTTTACCATTCTAAACAAGGAATCGGTTTTAAAAATCCTAAATATTTGGAAAAAGAACAAAATGTTTTACCTTTATTTTATGACATGAATTATATGGGAGTCGGTCTTAAACCTAATTCTACAAGTCCAGGAGCAGATTAATTCAAGAATGGACTGCCTTGAGTCGGCAGTAATCGAACTCCAGTGCCGTCCTCAGGCAGAGGCTCCGAAAAGGAAACATGACAATCGGGACGACCCTGATCGTCATGAGGGGGAGAAAAGGCAGAAAGTTCAGCATGAGGAAACCATGAAGTTAATAGGGGGAGCAGAGACCACCGAAGGGACAGAGTTTCAGGGGTCAGGGGAACAGAGGCAGGAGGCTCAGGAATATTTATTGATAGAAGACGAACCCATGTTCGAGGGTCCAGCTCCACTGGATCCGATGACAGCTATGGTAGAATTCGAGGAAGCTCATGAGAAAGTTGAAATCATATTGGTATCTGATTCAGATTCCGATATTGACGACAGCGAACCCTTAATAATTCCTAAGCCTGAACCCGAATCTCCAACGAAAAAATCTTCATCCTCTTCCTTTGACTTCCTAAACTCACCACCACCAGCCCCTCAAGAAGAAATCCTTTCATCTATTCAAGCTCCCCAGTCACTCAAAGAATCCCATTATTGTCCTAAGCCCTCCAAGATCCCCAAGCCCTCCTCCAGTCCAACAAACCGAACATCCAGGTCCTTCCCAAACCAAAAGGGTCGATTACTTTGATGAAACTCCAGAAGGACCTGGTGTGTATAGGAAAGATGACATATTCTGGGTAGGTCAATATACAAAAGGTGACGTCCAGAAACTGCCTCAAGAAGAAAAGGACAAACTTCGACAAGAACGGCGGGGGACTATCATAAAGCTTCTTGAAGCTAAAAGGTCTGAAATCGAAGAACCCCCCGTTCAGGGCCTAAAAGAATTCCTACAGAAGTTTCCCCCGGAGCAGTTTTAGAACCCGTACTTAGAAGAGAGATTCAAAATGGTATTCAGAAAGAAGCCTGGATCCTTCAGCAGACGCCTACATATGGAACTTACAAATGTAACCAAAGCAGAACAGGCCGAATACTATCAACTAATGCTCCAGGAAAGAAGGTCAAAGGTCTCGAAATCGAAGATAAAGAAACTCCGAACCATAACAATGTGCAAAAGAGCCAAAGTCTACTACCCTTCCTTTCAAGTAGAAAGAAAAGATGGCACGAATGATGACATCTTCGAGAATGACCTAGACTTCATAAGGGCCGACGACGTTGAGTTTCTACACAACTGCTTAAAAAATCGCATCAAAAAACGTCTGTCCCACATGACTGCTGTAGGTGCCCTAGTTCGAAGCAAGAACCGCCGCTCGATCATTATGTGCCTCAGAGACTTCCAGATGGCGATCGAGAGCGCGTTGGTCAAAGTGGGCCTACGAGCACCAGAACAAGATAGCTTCCTTCTAGCCCATCATCCGGCTAACAGAGTTGTACTCTCTGGAGACCCGGGTGTCATTTTTGTCAATTACAAGGGCTATAAAAGGTACATGCGCTTTGAGGATCTTCCATGCTACTCTGATGGTACACTCCGATTGGTTCAAGCTGCACTAACACAGAAAGTACAAGATTTTGATGCTCAACCAGATCCTGAACAAAGATGCTCACCAAAGGAGATACAGGATACCCTCAGCGGCATTGACTTCCTGAACGAACGGCTACATATGAGACAAGTGACCAGATGCTTCAACATCATCCTTGGACTCCGAGAATCTACAGATCATGCCAGAGTTCCAGGACCTCCTAAATGATCGAAAAGGGGGAGATTGTTAGACATTTAATTTCGATCATAGGGAGTTGTTTTGTAATAATTATTTACTTAGTAGTTAGTCTTGTACTTATTTCATTGTAATTTATTTCATTGTAAAAGTCTAGGGGCCGAAGTTGTCATTGCTTCAAAGTTAATTAATTGAAGCTACTTATAGCTCCTAGGGTTTCTTTTGTTACACACGGTTGAAAATATATTGAATACACTATTGCAGCCGCCACTTTTTCTCTCTCAATATTCTCTTTGTCTTCTTCATTATTACCCCATTATTGAGCTTGTTTCTTCTTGGGTATTGTGAAAGAATCATCAAAGGTGCTGAATCATTTACGAGAATAGCATTTACAGCATTAACACTAAGTATTTTCATTCGATAGGACTCGACAAATTAAAATAAAACACACTCAATTACTGAAAATATTGCAAAAATTAAAATTCTAACCCAAACAAGCAAATCTAAATATCATAAATGTGAAGTGCCAGAAATGATGGTACCTGATAACGAGTAAGGAGGAGGAGGACCAAAGATACAATTGAAAAACTACCAGCCTAATAATCCTCTTGATGTCGACCCCCCTCTCAATATGCTCAGTTTTGTTGTTCATGATGTGTCGTAATTCTCTGCCCAGGTGGTCAAATTTCAGTCTAATAAAAGTAAAAAAAAAATTATGGAGGCTCGTTAGATCATATTAAACATTTCATAGAACCTACCATCCCCAACTAACACCGTTGTGACGTCCTCGTCACATAAACACACTTATAATGGGCAGACAATGAACACAATCACATTTTTAATAAAATACTTTGCTTATTTGAGATAGATGAAACTAAAGTAAAGCTAGCACACTTGCATAAATATAAATAAACTGAAGTCTAGAAAAAACTAAAATTGGGTTGGAAACCCTCCCCAACTTAGTTGGTGACACTAACATTTAACTAAAATAAATAAATAATTAAAATAATCCACCTTTTCGTAGGGAATCACGAATGCACTTAGCCTGTGCAACAAGCCGTTAAACCCCTTGGTATCCCGGGTGGACGAGTGTTGTCTCGTGAAGGTTTCCAGAAACACACCCACAAAGTTCTCTGGGTTGCCTCCCGGGAAGCTAAGTTTTACGTCTTCAGCCAGACGTACTGCTTCTATACTAACCTAAACTAGATTCGGGATCCTTTAACCTAATTAGTTTAGAGACTAGCATATTATTGGTGGCCCATTGTACATATAACTTTAACCTGTGTCTAATGGAAACCAAAGTATTTTAGAAATTGATAATAATTGTTCACTAGAGAAGGAGTCCATAATGTGATCAGTTAAATCTAATGGACAAATTGGGAGCCTGGACAAGTGGTCGGCATTAACATTCTCAGTCCAACCTACTGCCTCTTTATATTTTACTAACACTTGTAGTAGAGCTTTTCCTTATGTCTCAGTCAGATCAGATGAAATAATGACTGGAAGAGTGTCATTCTGACCTAATGTGACGTCCTCATATTTTGATAGTATAACTGAAATCACTAGGATCAACACACAACCCAATGATAAACGCGATAATTAAAATTGATGCTTAATTCAGATTTAAGCAGTTCCACACTAAAGCAATAAAAGTACATTTCCACAGTGATTAAGTCTAACTATTACAACATCATATAGTGTTTTAAAGTCATGAAATCCCAGCCCCAAAGCTATATCGTCCATGTACCAAAGTAGCTTCTAGGACACCGAGATGTAAAATGAATTGCTTAAGACGAAGGTCCAGCTACACCTTTGCCTTTACCTGAAAACATTGTGAGTCAAAAGTAACCTAATTTGCTTAGTGAGATAACAGATTATACATCCAACAATTATTTCTTTACAATCATAGTGTGAAATCTGGCTGTGAAAGCCCCATAGTATGTGAAAAACCTTGCAGTGCAAGCATGGGGTTGGCAATTCAAATGTTGATCGGGGATATGCCGAACCTGACTTGGATAACGAGTGGGATGATCAGTCCCCGATAGTGGCCTGCTGTCAGCCCCAGTCCAGGTCGCATCAGATTGTGAAGTAATGATCATGCAGTGCAAGCATGAACGCTGGCTACATGTGTGTTACATGTCAAGTACGAGTGTGCATCATAACGACAAATCATTCTTGAGGGCCAATTGATGTATATGAATTATGTGAACATGCCATTAAATATGTAAAACGTGACTGCAAAGACAATAAATGTTAGAATGATAATCTATTACTCACAGTGGTTTGTATAATGTGAATTGTCCCGGAATCGATGTGTGTTAGTTAACACCACAATGAATAGTCAATTCAGTGTAATAGTCATTTAATGTCAATAATTATTTAAAACTTAAATTCTGAAAATTAAATGAAATTTGAACTGAATTCGGACCACATCCGAACTTCGGATGGTCCGAAATCCGGATGGCCCGAGGTCTATCACTTGTAATCTTATTTTAGTACACTATTCATCCGAATTCGGATGGTTGCTTGGTCCGAAATCGGGAGTGGGTCCGAATTGGGTGTTGGTCCGAACTCGGAAGGGCCGAACCGTGTTCATCAGGTCCGAGTTCATACTTTAAATATTTTCCAGAATACCATTTTTACCATTTTTGCATGTTTAATGTCTAAAATTGAAGATATGAGCTCAAATGTACACTTTAAACTTAAAACTTACTATCAATATACCAAAATAGCCCATTTTTATCCACTTTTCATCAATTATCGATGAACACACACTAAAAACACACACTAATTTCGAAATCCTACTTCGAATGCGAATCTGAATCTGAAATTTGGTACTTTGCATCACTACTACTCGATTTTAACATAAGCATAATAATACTCAACATGCATTAACATTTAGAACCCAAATCCTATGATTTGGTTTACACCAAAACCAAACCAAAACTCCAAAAATTCGTAAATCTGAGCAAGTGTTACCTTGATTTGTTGATTGCAGTAGTTATAGTTCAGAAATTGCAACTTGTATCCAACTTTTTAGCCTCCAATTCAATGATCTTTAATGATCTTGATTTCCAATTTGGAAAAGAAACCGTGGGTTTCTTTTAGAGAGAGAGAGGAGAGAGAAACGAGAGAGTAGAGAGAGAAAGTTTGATGTTGAATATGAGAGTTATTCTCTCTTTTATTTGTCTTTTTGTCACAATTTCACTTTACACCCCTCAACTTTGTATTTTCTCTTTTACACCGATTTTATGTGCCCGGATCGGTTTCTCATTGTTATGCTCGCTCAAAAGACGACGATGAGGAATTCTCCTCATCATCTCTCATTTTAAAATTCTTTGACCATTGATGGTATTTATTCAACCGATGTCGGTTCCTTATTGTTTGCTTGCTCAAAAAACTACGATGAGGATTTTTCCTCATCTTTTCTCATATTTAAAATTGTGATCGAAATTTGCTTAAATTGACATAATAATCCATTAATATAATAATTAAGTCTTATATTGCCAATTTACAAATAATTGAAAAGTAGGGATGTTACAGCATGGGCTCCACCATGCCTATACTTCGTCCGCGAAGTCATGCTGCGGTAAACAGACTTGGGTACTTAGTCTTCATGTCTTGTTCCGATTCCCAAGTGTGGTTAGCTTCCCTATGATGCTTCCACTTAACTAGCACATCTTGATCTCTTTGTTCCCAAGATTCTTGACTTTTGTTTCTAGAATGCAAACAGGCTCATCAACGAACCTTAATCTTTCGTCTACCTTAATCTCTGAATGGTCAGTCCATGGTTCCCTCTCGGGCACCAGACTCTTTCTTAAGTAACCTATATGGAAGACCGGGTGAACTCCTGCTAGCTCATCTGGTAAGTTCAAGTGATAGGACTGATTCCCAACTTTTTCAATGATGCGAAAGGGTCCTACAAATCGAGGAGATAGCTTTCCTTGCTTTACAAACCTTGTGACAACTTTCATTGGGGATACCTTCAAGTACACCCAATCATCCTTCTGAAATTCTATGGCTTTTTTACGGCGATCATGGTAATTCTTTTGTCAATCTTGTGCCGTTTTCATGTACTGTCGAATGAGCTGGATCTTTTCATTTGTTTCTTGAAGTAAGGCTGGTCTAGCTATTGGAGTTTCTCCTGTTTCCCTCCAACAGGTTGGAGTCCTACACTTTCTTCCGTATAGGAACTCGAACGGTGCCATTTTGATTATGGAATGGTAACTATTGTTGTAAGAGAATTCAACCAATGGGAGGTGATCGTCCCAGTTACCACCCAAATCCATGACACATGCTCTGAGCATGTCTTCCAGCGTCAGAATAGTTCTTTCACTTTGTCCGTCAGATTGAGGTCTATAAGCAGTACTCATAGCGATACGAGTACCAAGACCGTTTTGCAGAGCAGCACAGAAGTTGGAAGTGAATCTACTATCTCGGTCAGAGATAATAGACTTAGGCACACCATGCTTGATGACGATTTCATTCACGTAGATCTGGGCAAGACGGTCCAGTGAATAGGTTTCTCGAATGGGAATGAAGTGAGCAGACTTTGTTAATCAATCAACAATGACCCAAATGGCATAATGTTGACGACGTGTCTTGGGCAGCTTGGTTATGAAATCCATAGTATTATGGTCCCACTTTCATTTTGGGATAGGAAGAGGTTGCATACTACCATAGGGTTCCTGGTGCTCTGCTTTGACTAATCTGCATGTTCAACACTTTTCTACGTATTGACCGACATCTCTTTTCAACCCTGGCCACCAGAAATCTGCTTTCAAGTCGTTGTACATTTTTGTGCTTTTAGGGTGAATCGAGAACTTGGATTGGTGAGCTTTTTCAAGAATTACTTCTCGCATACCACCAGACTTAGGAACCCAAATTCTGCCGTAAATACCTTTGAGTCCGGTTCCGTCATCTTGCATTAATGGCAATTGAATTCTGACATCCTGATTTTTGATATTTTCTTCCTTTAAGGCCTGCAATTGAGCAGCCTTTACGTCATCTATGATCGTTGACATCAGAATTGTAGAAGTCAAGGCATAACAGTACGCCTTGCAGTACGCTTTCCTACTTAGGGCATCAGCCACTACGTTGGCTTTCCCTGGATGGTAGAGAATTTCACTATCGTAATCTTTGATCAGCTCCATTGACCTTCTCTGCCTCATATTCAAGTCCTTCTGACTGGATATATACTTTAAACTTTTGTGGTCGGTATAGAGCTGACATTTGGTTCCGTAAAAGTAGTGCCTCCAAAGCTTGAGAGCGAAAGTTGTAAGGTTACCTACCTACGGATCCAATCTTGATGCAACACCGTCCAACGAGTGCGGAATCCTCGTTAGGGGTTTAACGGATCGATCACGCACACTAAAACACGGAGACCAACACGATGATAGACGTAAAGACGAACGTCCCGACACGTGAATCTCTCCGAAAACACTTTGCTAACACTCTGCAAACGCTCACAAGTTCGTAATCGCCTTCAACACTAATATCTGCAAAGGTTCTTAATTAAAACTGATTAACCCTTAATTATAAGCCTTAAGTTCGAACTTAGCCCAGACAAGTTCTTGAAGGCCCAAGCCCATGAACTTGTCCACAAATAAGTTTGAACCTGGCTTTGAACTTATTCTAGAACTTATGTTTGAACTTACCTTTGAACTTATGTTTGAACTTATCTTTGAACTTATGTTTGAACTTATTTTTGAACTTACGTTTGAACTTATTTTTGAACTTATGTTTGAACTTATCTTTGAACTTAAGTAAACATCAATCACAAACAAGATCCAACATATATAACCAATATCAAACATATGTATCAACTAGTAATTATAAAGCCTGAACTATCGCAAAAGATTATCTACACTTAGACTGCTATCGTCACACATGATGTACTATCAAAAGTCACGGCAGTTAACTCCAAGTCGTGAGTGGAGTAATCTTTCTCATGTGGTTTGACCTGTCTAGAAGCGTATGCTATGACATTTCCTCTTTGCGTTAGTACAGCTCCCAAACCCATGCCTGATGCATCGGTGTAGACTACGAAGTCCTCGTTCCTTTCAGGCAGGGTTAAAACAGGTGCTTCACTTAGCAACTTCTTCAATTTGTCAAAGGCCGCTTGTTGTTCTTCTTTCCAAAAGAAAGTTGCATTCTTGTGAGTCAACTTGGTAAGAGGAACGACAATTTTGGAGAAGTCTATGATGAATCGGCGGTAATAACCAGCCAATCCCAGAAAACTGCGGATCTCAGAGGCATTGCGAGATGATTCCCAGTTCTGTATAGCCTCGATCTTTACAGGATCAACAGCAATACCAGCACCAGATATCACGTGCCCCAAGAATTGGATCTGATTTGAATGTTGAGAAGGTACAAGTTAAAAAAGAGTTTATAATTGACTATAAGGATCATGAAATTTGTTTCGAATGTTGAGACATACCTGCCTCAACCAGAATTCACATTTTGAGAATTTGGCATAAAGTCTCTCTTTGCGCAGCAACTCTAGCAATTCTCTCAGATGTGTAGCATAATCCTCTTTGGTCTTCAAATAAATGAAAATGTCATCGATGAACACGATGACAGATTTGTCGAGCATTGGCCGGCAGACTCTGTTCATGAGATCCATGAAAGCAGCCGGCTCATTCGTAAGCCCGAACGGCATCACCAAAAACTCGTAGTGTCCGTAACTAATTCTGAAAGTTTTAGGGATGTCGTTTGGATGCACTTTAAGCTGGTGATAACCCGAACGAAGATCAATCTTCGAAAAGTAACTAGCGCCTTGTAATTGGTCGAAGAGATCATCAATCCGGGGCAATGACTACTTGTTCTTGATTGTGACTTTGTTGAGTTCGCGGTAATCGATGCACATACGTAATGTGTCATCCTTCTTCTTGACAAACAGGACAGGAGCACCCAAGGAGATGAACTTGGGTGGATAAAACCTTGGTCAAGTAGCACCTGTAACTGTTTCATCATTTCCTGCATTTCTGCAGGAGCTAAGCGATAAGGAGCCTTTGCTATTGGAGCAGCTCCGGGCATGAGATCGTTACGGAATTCCACTTTACGATCAGGTGGCAATCCCGAGACATCTTCCTGAAAGACATCTGGAAACTCAGAAACAACGGGAATGGTAGAAGGAGATTGAACTTCAGCCTTTGCATCAACAGCGTAGGCTAAATAAGCGGAACAACCCTTAGCAACGTGCTTTCGGGCTTTTGCGATTGATATGAGGCATAAGTCGCCTTTGTGTCTATCACCGTAAATGCAAATGTCTCGGCCCTCAGGAGTGGTGATCTTAATCATTCTTTTCTTACAAACTATTTGGGCCTCATTATGAACCAACCAGTCCATACCTACTATAACATCAAATTCCCCAAACTCCATTGTGCGCTTTCCTGCACCGTCTGCAGTCTCTCATCTCAGAACTGGCCGAAAAGGCCTTTCCCTTCTTGGGCGAAGAAGATGGTTGATTAGATTGAGGAGAAGATCGGGATGATCCACACTCCCGCTGCCTTTTTGGCGGCGACGGTTGAGTCGGTACTGCGGAGGTTGACCCCATGGCATACCCGGATAATAACACAATCTGCTCCACATTTCGAGCAGCCTCTAGCAAACCAGCAAAAGTTGTATACCGAACCCCACTCATGGTTCAACGAATTTCATAATCTAATCCGGCCTCAAACCGGGCTATCTTTCTCTCTTCCGTATCAACTTGATGGGGTGCGAACAAACATAGACGAGTGAACTCGACGGCATATTGTGTAACTGTCTTTGTTCCTTGGGTTAGGTTCTGAAATTTCTCCTCTAGACGGTGCTTCTCATCTGCAGGAAAGTATTGTTGAGAGAATAATTCCTTGAATTCACTCCAGGACATGTGTGACACTACCTCCATCGTCAACACATTAGTCATTGCATCCCACCACATAACTGCGTCCCTTGCAAACATTGCGGTTGCAAATCAGACCATGTCCTTTTCAGCGCAGTCGCTGATTCTGAAAGTTCGTTCGGTGGTGGTGATCCACTCCAGTGCTGTCACGGCATCTCCAGTTCCATCAAAAGTAACAGCTCTATTACTTTTAAAGTCCTTAAACCTACACCCCCTTGACTTGTTAGAAGACCCAGTGTCTCCTTGGCTTTCCTCTTGATCGTCATGTTGTTGCTCCTTGTTCTTTCTTTTATCAGCTTTACGTTTTGCTTCGGCCTCATCTCTTGCCCTTAATTGATCCGCAAATGACTGAGCCTGCTTAGCCATTCTTTTGGACTGTAACTCATTATTCTGTTCCATAAGAGCTTGCATCATCTAAAACATTTGTTGAGGAGTCATATCGTCTCCTGACATGTTCTGAAAAATAACAATTTATATTTAGTACTTTATTTGTATGTCCTAAGTGTTTACAGTTACCCTTTATTTGTCCCTGTGTGCATGTCAATCCTATATTACTTCGAACCATTTCCTAGGATTCCATTCTAATATCATAACCTAAGTTTGAGTCCAAGTCCTCGCGGACACTTGAAACCTCAAACTAATGCTCTGATACCAAACTGTGACGTCCTCATATTTTGATAGTATAATTGAAATCACCAGGATCAACACACAACCCAATGATAAACATGATAATTAAAATTGATGCTTAATTCAGATTTAAGCCATTCCGCATTGAAGCAATAAAAGTACATGTCTACAGTGATTAAGTCTAACTATTACAACATCATATAGTGTTTTAAAGTCATGAAATCCCAGCCCCAAAGCTATATCGTCCATGTACCAAAGTAGCTTCTACGACACCGAGATGTAAAATGAATTGCTTAAGAGGAAGGTCCAGCTACACCTTTGCCTTTACCTGAAAACATTGTGAGTCAACAGTAAGCTAATTTGCTTAGTGAGATAACAAATTATACATCCAACAATTATTTCTTTACAAGCATAGTGTAAAATCTGACAGTGAAAGCCCCATAGTATGTGAAAAACCATGCAGTGCAAGCATGGGGTGAGCAGTTCAAATGCTGATCGGGGATGTGCCCAACCTGACCAGGATAATGAGTGGGATGATTAGTCCCCAACAGTGGCCTGCTGTCAGCCTTAGTCCAGGTCGCATCAGATTGTGAAGTAATGATCATGCAGTGCAAGCATGATGTAAATAGATGCACTTTCAAACGAACGCTGACTACATGTGTGTTACATGTCAAGTACGAGTGTGCATCATAACAACAAATCATTCTTGAGTGCCAATTGATGTATATGAACAATGTGAACATGCCATTGAATATGTAAAACGTGAATGCAAAGATAATAAATGTTAGAATGATAATCTATTACTCACAGTGGTTTGTATAATGTGAATTGTCTCTGAATCAATGTGTGTAAGTTAACACCACAATGATTGTCAAGTCAGTGTAATAGCGATTTAATGTCAATAATTGTTTAACACTTAAATTCTGAAAATTAAATGAAATTTGAACTGAATTCGGACCACATCCGAACTTCGGATGGTCCGAAATCCGGAGGGTCCAAGGTCCATCACTTGTAATCTTATTCTGTACACTATTCATCTGAATTCGGATGGTTCCTTAGTCCGAAATCGGGAGTGGGTCCAAATTGGGTAGGGGTCCGAATTGGGTGTTGGTCCGAACTCGGATGGGCCGAACCGTGTTCATTAGGTCCGAGTTCATACTTTAAATATTTTCCAAAATATCATTTTGACCATTTTTGCATGTTTAGTGTCTAAAATTGCATATATGAGCTCAAATGTACACTTTAAACTTAAAACATACTATCAATATACCAAAATAACCCATTTTTATCCACTTTTCATCAATTATCGATGAACACACACACTAAAAACACACACTAATTTCGAAATCCTACTTCGAATGCGAATCTGAATCTGAAATTTGGTACATTGCATCACTACTACTCGATTTTAACATAACCATAATAATATTCAACATGCATTAACATTTAGAACCAAAATCCTATGATTCGGTTTACACCAAAACCGAACCAAAACTCTAAAAATTCATAAATCTGAGCAAGTGTTACCTTGATTTGTTGATTGCAGTAGTTATAGTTCCGAAATTGCAACTTGTATCCAACTTTTTAACCTCCAATTCATTGATCTTTGATTTCAAATTTGGAAAAGAAACCGTGGGTTTCTTTTAGAGAGATAGAGGAGAGAGAAACGAGAGAGTATAGAGAGAAAGTGTGATGTTGAATATGAGAGTTATTCTCTCTTTTATTTGTCTTTTTGTTACAATTGCACTTTACACCCCTCAACTTTGTATTCTCTCTTTTAAACCGATTTTAAGTGCCCGGATCGGTTGCTCATTGTTATGCTCGCTCAAAAGGTGACGATGAGGATTTCTCCTCATCATCTCTCATTTTAAAATTCTTTGACCGTTGATGGTATTTATTCAACCGATGTCGGTTCCTTATTGTTTGCTTGCTCAAAAAACTACGATGAGGGTTTTTCCTCATCTTTTCTCATTTTTAAAATTGTGATCGAAATTTGCTTAAATTGACATAATAATCCATTAATACAATAATTGAGTCTTAAATTGCCGATTTACAAATGATTAAACAGTAGGGATGTTACACCTAAAAAGGCATATTTCAAATGCACAGGCAACGTTTTTAACTCTAGATTAGATGGTTGTTCTATTGAAGGCCTTGCAGATTGAGGCATATCTGTTTGCAGCTTTTCATTCTTATGGGTCCATGGTGGTTGGTTAGGTTTCAGTGTGTATCTATGATTGCCACAAGCTCATTGCATTTATCAGAGTTCATCTTAGCAGTGTCGTGCTCAATAAAGAATAATTCGGTGGTATCCTTGGCACTGGTAACCGTGCTGCTTAAGATCATCCACCACATCTATCATCTAACATTCTGAATCAATTGAAGCAGCGATGGAAGCGTTGAAATCATTTAATCGCAGCTTACGATTCCAAAGGCAATGTCTACAGCCCCCGTTCTACAACTGATTTGAGCATTTATGGTGGCTAAGAACGGTCTGCCTAAGATAATGGTCGGTTGATTCTCTCCAAAGGAACTCTCTATATCTAAGACTAGGAATTCATCTGGATAGTAAAAATCTTCTACTTTTACTATCACGTCTGATAAGTCTTTCCTTCCAAAATCCACTCCTGAAGTCAAGTCTTTCAGTACTGGGACTGAAGTCAAGTACTTTTGAGTTGCTCTTTGCCCAAAGCCCTCTTTCCGACTTAGAAAGACCAACTAACAATAAGATACCCCTTGGGTATTTTGTTGACTGATTTGCCAGTTATAGAATTATGTTTGTGGTCTGTAACTAACCTAGATCATGTTTATCAAACAAATTTCCAAGCAAAATATTTACACTGGCTCCAAGGTCGAGTAATGCATTTTTTATTTGCACATTGCCAATTATCACTGGAATCGAAGGTGATCCAGGATCTTTCAGCTTTGGTGGCAAGGAATTAGAAATCACTGCACTCGCTTGCTCGGTTAAGTTGATCTGCTTGGGAAGCGAGACCTTGAAATTCCTTTTTTTTGGTATAGATCTTTTAGAAACTTGGCATAAATGGGTATTTGCTGAATAGCCTTGACCAATGGGATATTGATCTTGACTTGATTGAATAACTCCCACAAATCCTCGGGTTGTGGACCTCTCTTACCATACGAAGAAGATTTCAAATGTTCTAGAGCAGCAGGGTAAGGAGGAGGAGTTGTGGTGTCCTGATCCTTGACCGCCTCCCCAACTTTGGGAGTTGAGATATCAGCCTTGATTGGTTCCTTGAAAGTAACTTTCTTAGAACCTTCCTTCTTTTTAGGATTCGCTGTTTCTTCTACCTCTTGTTCCTTAAGCATTTCGATCTTATTATCTACTTCTCTACCACTTCTCAGGGTAGTCACCTTAGACACTTCATTAGCTTCATGCTTCTTCTCTTTTCCGTGTGCGTGCGAAGGGTTTAGAACTGTGTTACTTGAAAGCTTCCCCTCCTCACGTCTTGTGAGCGATTTAGCTATTTGACCCATTTGGCGACTCAGCATCTCGTTAAAATCCGATCGTTGCTTCATGAATTCCGCGAACTCTGAATATTGTGAAGAACTCATATTCGTCTCCACATGAAAGTGAGGTTGATCTCATTGGTTCGGATTGTAATGTCGCTCATCCTTAGCAGCAGAATTGGAACCATATTGATATTCTCTTCGTGGTGGTTTATACCTTGGTTTAGACAGATGATCGGTAGGATGATCATTTTTCCATGAAAATTAGGATGATTTCTCCATCCCGGATTATAGGTTTCCGAAAATGGGTTATCCATCTCCCGATGCGCTCTAAAACCATATACTTCATTAGCATATTCTTCGGTGGATTGCACTTGAGGACACGCTTCATAATGATGAGATGCATTTCCGCATATAACATACTTAACTTATGCAACTGGGGTTTTGGCTAAAACCCTTTATCAATTGATTTATCTTCTTTTTGAGTTTTAAAATTTCGCTCTTCACTTCCCGTTTCCAGGCATTGTCTATACCCATTACCTGAACTCCAATATTATTCTCAGAACCGGCTTGAACTCTGAGACCTTTACTGAGTTAATTCAGTAATTCCCAAGCCTCATCATCTTCTTTAGCTAAGAATGTGCCACCAGTAGTGGCGGCGATCATGTTCCGGCTTTCTTGACTCACAGCATCAAAGAAAGTTTTGACAAGCATCCATTTTGGAACTTCATGGTGTGGACAAGCTCTTAGCAATTCGTTCATCCGATCAAATGCTTCATAGAATTGTTCACAAGATTTTTTTTTGAACCCGGTGATCTCTTTTCGTTTCTCAGTGGTTTTACTTATGGAGTAATACTCAATGAGAAATTCACATTTCATTTGATCCCAAGTTGTGATGTGATAAGTCTATAGATTATATGGTTTCTGAGTCATATTATGATCATTTTAAGCACTGATACTTCGTAAAATCCATATTATTACTCCAAGTTTGTATTTCAGGGCCAAGATAATAAAAAGAAGAAATCCAAGAGAATTCAAAGCAAATTGGAATGAAGCCGCAGGCCTGCGCTGCGCTCCACACAGTGCCCAAACTGTCAAGATACGTTCCAGCACACGCCAGCTAAACCCTAGCCGCATCCGGGCACAGAGGGGCGCAGGCCTGCGCTGGTGCGGCGCCAATACGCATTTCTCAACCCTGGAAACACTAATTTCGATTCCCTATAAATAGGAGAGGAGGGGCAACTTTGGAGAGGAGTCCCGACGTGTGTGCAAGTGTGCTGAAGCTCTGCCGGAGTGGATCAATAATACGAGAATGAAGACGGTGGTTCGCAAGCTATCCAATGGCTCGATCCGTGATTGTGACGAGCATACGATGAGCGGCTAATCCTATTAGCCGTTTGCGGAGGATCTACGGCTAAGTTTACTTGGCTTTAACTTCTTATGTTTTGATGTATTTGTATTGAGCTAGATCTATTATGTGTATGCAAATGATAAACATTTGGCTATGATTATGATTATGTGTTGCGATTGGTAAAAGAAAGATAGTTTATAGTAGTGTTATTATTCGTGTCGAGTCCATTAGTTTAGGGATTAAGACGAGTATTAATGTTGCATACGCTATGCCGAGACTTATTGGTTAAAACACATTTGATTAATTTAGTCGCACAATTGATTATGTCTATGTGATCATTGTATGAAATTTATGCCGTGGTGATTCCGTGAATGGTTATTCGTATCTTGATAGTTATCTTTTTCGTTAGTTACTTCGTTCTTAATTTTAGTTACAAGCAATAGCAAATCATTATTCTAAACAACTCTTTGAAATCCACAATTTCACAATTTAAATGCTTTCAAATAATCTATTCCTCTAAGGCTAATAACCTAATACTAATTACGACCACACTCTCTTTGGATTCGACCCTTACTTCTCTAGCTAATTAGTGGATTTAAGGATTAAATCGGCGGGTCACAACGATGGCCCGTCAGAATTTTGGCGACTTTGCCGGGGAGTGTAACGGTAGTTTAGGTTTAAAGTTAGTTTGTTGCCTTAGTTTTAAGTAATTAGGTTTAAGTTCCTTTCGTCGGTTATTATTATTCTTTATTTTATTTTATTTTATAATTATTAAAAATCAAATAAATTTTTTTTAAAAATTCAAAAAGGTAATTGTAGTCCTTTACTTTACCACCAAAAATATTAGTTTAATTAAGTCTTTAATTTTTAGTAATGTTTTATTTAGTGTATGCGCACACGTCGATCGCCTAAAGGATTGCCACTACAATTCGAACCCGAAATCGAAAAAGTAGCAAGATCAAACCGAAAGACTATCAGGATTCAAAATCAACAATTAATCACGGAGAATTTAAACGTACAAGAGGAAGAAATTCCTGATTTAGAAATTCCCGATTCAGAGATTCCAAATTTAGAAAGCCCTCCGATATTGCCACGAAATTGTGATCGAGAAGAACCCGAGCGCATAGTTGTTAGAATGAGTGATCAACCGAGACGTACGGTTGAGTCGCATTACCGCCCAGGTGATGTGCCCGATCCATCTCCAATTCGTTATCCCGAAAACGAGAACGAACCCGAAGTTCTTCCTCAATTATTTCAAATTCTTCCGATCTTTCGAGGGATGCCAAGTGGTAAACCCTACGAACATCTAGCTGAGTTCACAGCTATTTGTAAAGCTAATCACGTTCGAGGTATAACCACCGATGGTTTAAAACTTCGATTGTTTCCTTTCTCGTTAAAAGAGAAAGCGAAGAATTGGTTAGTATCCTTACCAACCAATAGCATTACAACATGGGATCAAATGAAACGTGAATTCCTTAATGAATATTACCCCATTTGTAAAACAACCAAGAAAAGAAAAAAATTACCGGATTTAAACAAAAACCAGGCGAACAATTCTACGAAGCATTCGATCATATGAACGAATTAATGAGAGCTTGTCCACACCACGAGGTACCAAAATTGATGTGAGTCAAGAGAGTCGTAATATGATTATAGCTGCCACAGGAGGCACATTTTTTGGTAAAGAAGACGATGAAGCTTGGGAGTTGCTTAATCAACTCGGCAAAGGTCTTAAAGTCCAAGCTGGTTCTTAAAATAGTATAGGAGTTCAAGTTATGGGCATAGATAATGCCTGGAAACGTGAGGTCAAAACTGAGATTTCAGAATTAGGAAAAAAAATGGATCAATTAATGAAGGGTTTTTCAAACCCTAGTGTATCAATTAATTGTGTTACATGCGGAGATCCATCGCATCATTCAGACGCATGCCCTTAAGTGCAATCCACTGAGGAATTTGCTAATGAAGTTTACGGATTTAGAGCTCATCGAGAGAGGGATAATCCATTTTCAGAAACATACAATCCGGGATGGAGAAACTATCCCAACTTTCGATGGAAAAACGATCAACCTACCGATCATCAAATCAAACCACGATATGAACCACCCAAGAGAGAATATTAATATGGTTCAACTTCAGCAGCTAAGGATGAGCGATATTATAAGTCAAATCATCGTGATCAACCACAATTTCAAGTAGAATCAAATATGACTTCTCCATAATTTGCAGAGTTTTCTGAATTTATGAAACATCAATCAATTATCAGTACTAAGACCTTGGAGATGTTAACTCGCTAGATGGGTCATATAGCTGAGTCGCTTACTAGGCGTGAGGAGGTGAAGCTTCCTAGCAATACTGTTCCAAATCCTTCACACGCCCATGATCATAACAAAGATAAGAAACATGAGATTAATGAAGTTAATGAAATAACAAAGATAACCACATTAAGGAGTGGAAGAGAGGTAGACAATAAAATAGAGAGGCCTAAAGAGAAAGAGGCAGAAGAAGATACCGACACTGAAGTGGTGTATGAGGAGAAAGAGGATCCAAAGAAGAAAGAGGTTCCTAAGAAGGTTTCTTTTAAAGAGCCAATGAAAGCAGATATTCCAATGCCTAAAGTTGGGGTGTTGGATAAGAGTCAGGATACGTCAATTCCTCCTCCTTATCCTGCTGCTTTAGAAAATCCAAAATCTTCTCCATACGGCAAAAGAGGGCCACAACCGGAGGATCTTTGGGATTTATTTAATCAAGTTAACATCAATATTCCTCTGATAAAGGCCATTCAACAGGTTCCATCTTATGCCAAATATTTAAAAGATCTCTGTACTCAGAAAAGAAAGTATAAGGTCTCGCTCCCAAAGCAGATCAATCTAACTGAGCAGTTGAGTGCAGTAGTTTCTAGTTCTCTACCTCCTAAGCTGAAAGATCCTTGATCACCATTGATTCCAGTGACAATAGGCAATGTGCAGATTAAAAAGGCATTGCTTGATCTTGGAGCTAGTGTTAATATTTTACCTGGAAACTTGTTTGATAAACATGATCTAGGTCAGTTACAGACAACTGATATTATCTTACAACTGGCAGATCGATCAACCAAGTGCCCAAGAGGTATTTTATCAGATGTCATAGTAAAAGTTGAAGATTTTTACTATCTAGTTGACTTCCTAGTATTGGACACCGAAAGTTCAATGGGAGATAATCAAACGGCTATTATCCTAGGTAGACCTTTCTTAGCCACAATTAATGCACAAATTAAATGTAGGACAGGAGTAGTGGATATTGCCTTTGGTAATAGGAAATTAAGACTAAATGTATTTAATGCTTCAAGTGTCTCTGCTACTGATTCAGAATGTTATCTTATAGACATGGTGGGTGAACTTGCGCAGCAGCATAGTTCATTAGTCAACACCAAAGATGCTACTGAATTATTCTATGCTGAGAATGAATTAGCCAAGTTAAATCATATTGAGTGTGATGAGTTAGATGTAGCCATGAAATCCACATTAGAGTCAAAACAACTACCGTGGACCCATAGGACTGAAAAATTACCTATTGATTTACCCAAGTCAGCCAAACCTTCAATTGAGCAACCACCTGTTCTAGAATTGAAAGAGCTGCCATCTCATTTGAAATATTCTTTTCTAGGTCAAAATGACACGTTGCCTCCCATAATTTCATCATATCTGACTGAAGAGCAAGAGAAAGCTCTACTGAAAGTGTTAGTCAAATATAAAGAAGCAGTAGGGTGGACGACAGCTAACTTAAAAGGAGTCAGTCCCACTTTGTGTATGCACCGAATCATTACTGATCCAGAAGCTAAACCAGCTCGGGATGCACAAATGAGGTTGAATCCTAATTTGAGAGAGGTAGTTAAGAAGGAAGTATTAAAATGGTTGGACGCTGGACTATTAATGCACCTGCCACATTTCAGCGATGTATGATGGCTATCTTTTCAGATATGGTGGGTGGTTCTCTTGAAATATTTATGGACAATTTCTCCATATTTGATAAAACATATGAAGATTGTCTGGGACGTTTAGAAAAAGTCCTAAAGAGATGCACTGAAACCAACATAATCTTAAGTTGGGAGAAAAGCCATTTTATGGTAAAGGAAGGGGTAGTCTTAGGTCACATCATGTCCGATAGAGGAATGGAGGTAGATAAAGCAACAGTTCAATTAATTTCGTCACTTCCACCCCTACCAACGTTAAAGGAGTAAGATCATTCTTTGGCCACACTGGTTTTTATCGGCGATTCATTAAAGATTTTAGTGAAATCTCAAGGCCGTTATGCATTCTTCTTTCAAAAGATATCGAGTTTAATTTTGATGATGCTTGTATGAAAGCATTTCAGAAGCTTAAATCAAAATTAACCGAAGCACCAGTTCTGCAATCTCCGGATTGGTCTCAACCATTTGAGATCATGTGCGATGCAAGTGATAATGCAGTTGGTGCAGTTTTAGGACAAAGATTTGAGAAAAAGCCAGTGGTCATCTACTATGCAAGTAAAACATGTAATGAAGCACAGATCAATTACACCACTACGTAAAAAGAGCTATTAGCTGTAGTATTTGCCCTAGAGAAATTTAGATACTATTTTTGGGGGGCCAAAGTAATTGCGTACTCTGACCACAGTGCTTTAAGACATTTGTTTGCAAAGAAGGATGCCAAGCCTAGATTGATTCGGTGGATCCTTCTTTTTCAAGAGTTTGATTTAGAAATTAAAGATAAAAAGGCACAGAAAATGTTGTTGCCTATCATTTATCAAGGCTTCAATTAATCCCAACGAACTCAACTGATCAAAACAGGGACTCCTTCCATGATGAACAATTATTATCTGTATCTAAAATTCCCTGGTTTGCGAATTTAGTCAACTATTTCGTAACAGGAAGATTGCCAGAGCACTGAAACTCACAACAGAGAAAATATTTCTATGCTCAAGCAAGACAATACATTTGGGATGAGCCTGATCTATTAAATTTAGGAGCAGATCAAATTATAAGAAGATGTGTACCGAACTCGAAACACGAAGATATTCTTAAACACTGCCATTCATATGCATGCGGTGGCCATTGCAACGCAATGAAAACCAGCCACAGGATATTGCAGTGTGGGTTTTTCTGGCCCACGATATTTAAGGATGCCTACGAGTTTGTTAAGGGCTGCACAAGATGCCAACAAACTGGTGGCATCGCGAAAAGAAATGAAATGCCTATGACCCGATATTAATTGTTGAAATATTTGATGTATGGGGCATTGATTTTATGGGACCATTCCCTAAATCATTTGGATATGAGTACATCTTAGTGGCAGTAGATTATGTTTCCAAATGGGTGGAAGCAGAAGCTACACGCACTAATGATAACCGGGTTGTGTGTAAATTTGTTAAAAGAAATTGTTAGGCACAAAAAGGCCTCAGTCAAACCTGTTCTGCATCTGAGGGGGGGATTATTAATCAAACCTGTTGATGCTTTTGAAGGTTGAATTTAAGGCCTGTTATGTGCCTTATTGAAACCTGAAAAAGATTTGCAATATCAGCCTAAAGATGTTCTATGTGTTGCATGTGTTGCAACAAAGGCAGTTTTGCCCAAGCTGTTCAGTCTGTTGAACAGGCTGGACATAAACTGTCTACGCTGCTCTACACTGATGAGCAGCTTGGGCAGTTTACAAGTGTTCTGTTCTTTGTGAACAAAACCTGTTCTTTGTGAAAAGGCTAAACACTTTATGGAATGTGTTTCCAAGTCCTCATGTATTGTTTTTGGCTACAAGATCAGTTTACAAAGTCGAAGACAAAGTGGAAATCAGAACTGCTCAGCCTGCCCAAGCTGTTCTGTTACATGAAGACAAAAGGTTATTTGAAAAAGGGTGACAGACCTTTTTCTTATATCAAAATAGGCCTTTACAAGGAAGAAAGACGCAAAGTTGACATTCCTTATTTAGTTAAAGGCAATGCAACTGTAGACAAAGAGAAAAGACAAAAGTTCTGCACACAAGAAGACAAGTCTGCTTTTCAGAAAGTGCAGAAAAGGTTATGTTGTCTTTTCAACAAGACTTCTCCTTTTTCATTTCGTCCAATGAAGAAGTTTCACTTAGATCCTCTGAGTGAGTATAAAAGGAAGCTTCTAAGGTCAGAAAGATTAAGCCAAAAAAAAGCTAAGTGCTGAAACCAAGAGTGAACGTGCAAGTGTGTTTTTCATGCATGCAAGCCTGCTTGTGTAATACAGTTTCTCTGTGTCTAAGCTGTTCTACATAAGCTGTCCCTCTGAGTCTTGTAAACACAATGAGTGCTTCTTAGTGAGTGTATTCATTGTAAACTAGTTTGAGTCTGTCTTAGACTAGTGAACATACTGTTGTATCTGTCATCTCAGCTTGAACCTTTCCGCATTCAAGCTTGTTTGTAATTAACAACATGTTGATAATACATACAAACATTGAGAAAATAGTGTGTAGTTTTTAAATAGCTGTATTCACCCCCCCTCTACAGCTTAAAGCTATATACTTTGGGAACCACTCGAGACCTACAGAAATATTTTAGCACGACACGGTATTCCAAGGGCTATCAACAGTGACGGAGGATCACATTTTAATAATCAGCATTTTTCTAAACTCCATAAACAGTATGGAGTTAATCATAGAATAGCAACGCCTTATCATCCGCTAACAAGCGGACAAGTTTAGATCTCTAATAGAGAGATCAAGAGAATCCTCAAAAAGACTGTCAGACCTAATCGTAAAGATTGGTCACAAAAATTAGAGGATGCTCTATGGGCATACAGAACAGCATTTAAAACACCAATCGGTATGTCCCCATATAGACTTGTATATGGTAAGCTTTGCCATCTCCTAGTGAAATTAGAACACCGAGCTCTATGGGCAATCAAAAACACTAATTTTAATTTACATGATGCCGGTGTTGATAGAAAATTCCAATTAAATGAACTTGAAAAAATTCGTAGAGAAGCCTACGAAAGCGCTAGAATTTATAAAGAGAAAACTAAGGTTTTCCATGAAAGAATGATTAAAAATAATACATTTACCAAAGGAAATAAAGTTTGGTTATTTAACGCAAGACTTAGATTATTTCCTGGTAAATTAAAAAGTAAATGGACAGGTCCATTTATTGTAACGAATACCTACCCACATGGTGCGGTAGAAATACAGGACCTGAAAGGTGGTGAACCATTTAAAGTGAACGGACATAGACTTAAATTATATGTTCAATGGGCCACCAATGACATGTTAGTATCTGAGATCATCAGACTACAAGATCCTAAGGTTAATTAATTAGTTTAGGAGCAGTACGTCTGGCTGAAGACGTAAAACTTAGCGCTTTCTGGGAGGCAACCCATAGTATTTTGATTATCTGAATTTAATGTTTTTAAGTGTGTTTATTTGCTTATTTGTGTTATTTGTGTGTACCCAATTAAGTTGGGGAGGATTCATCCTCTTGAACTTGGTTGTGTTTAGAAATTAAGATTTAAATTAAATAATAAATCCCCGCATCATAAAATAAAAATTTTTAAAGCACGTAACAAAATTATTTTAACCCGATAATACAAGCGTAAGTTGGAGAGAATACCCGTAAAAATTAATAAATTAAAGAATTAGGGTTCCAAGAGCAGTGCACGGCCCAGATCAATAATCCAGAGGCCCGGGCGTAGGGGGGACGCAGGCCTGCACTTGCCCTGCAGCCCGACGCGCTTAATATCTTATAAAAATGGCAGTGATCATTCCGATAAGTTCAAAACCCTAATTCCAGTTCCAGAAGACGGCGAATTCGATTTTCTAAGCCTAAAAACATCAAAAATTCATCTTTTCTACATCAATTCTTTGATCCGACGCTTGTTTATCGCTAAGGTTAGCAAGGTATACCCATTAGAATCCTTTAAACTCCATTCTACATAAGTTTCACTACGTTTTATCATGCATGCATGATTGAGTTTTTAGGAATTATATGATTTTTATAGAAAAAAGGTTATTAATAATTTTCAAATGTTCATTTAATTAATATAAAACTATTTTTACAAAACTTTTGTAAAAATCATGCATTTTTCCATATTTATTATAAATTATAAACTTTTTTGTCGTAAAAGGTGATATTTTTATTGAAATTTAAAGTTCATGCATTTGATACGGGTAGATTGGGCTCACATTGTTTGTGAGACTTAGGATTAGTTAATTTCTATTGAAAGAAATGGTGTTAATATCATCATGCATTAATTATATTAAAACACCACATTTTTAATACTTTGTTTTGCATTATTTTTAGATGTCAACCCAATATCATGCAAACGGTAACCGTTCTAGAACCTCCCAAAAACTTAGAATGAGAACCCACGACCCTAGGGATGTCCGTTTTGAAAAACCACTTAATGTGGAATTCCCTGAAATTCCACAAAACACTGACAATGGTAAACCCCCTAGGTTTCTCATAGAGCGTAGCATAAAAGAGAGTGATTTTAATAATTTTGAAATTTTAGAGTGTTTTGAGAGGCTAGGATGGGCTAAGGCCATACAATGGGAACTTCCATATATCCACACTAGTCTAGTCCAACAGTGGTTCGCCACAATGCGTAGGATTGAGAAGTCTGAAGAACACAATTTCGAGTTAGTGGGAAAGGTAGGAAACAGAGAGGTAGTAATCAATAGAGAAAAGTTATATGAAAAATTTTTAATTGACACCGAAACACCTCGTCCTATGGAATTCTGGACACTATCTAATACCCAGGGGGATAGAATGCATACAGATGATAAATGGACTAGTCAATGGGATCAAATGATAGCAACCGTTTTTGGTATTTCACTTAGAACTGCCCGGACCAATACCGCCTTCAACAGAGGTGATTTATGCCCTTTAGCCAAAGTTATGTGGAAGTTTGTTATCTTTAACATACTTCCGCGTCATCAAGACACCACATATATGAAACCACAAGAGATTCTAGTAGTACACACATTAATGACTGGACACCCGACAATATCCTTAGGGTACATTATCATGCAAAATTTGTGGGAATGCCTTATGTTAGGCCAAGGGATAAGTTACCCCCATTGTAGGATGTTAACCGAATTATTCGTGATAGAAAAGACTGTGTCTGAGGATTTGCCCATACAGATCCTTAACCCAAATACCTTATGGTTTACAAGATTTACGATGGTAGGGCTAGTTTTTGAACGTATGAAGAGGGGTTTCCAAATTCGTTGTCCAAAGTCTACTAAAGTAACCCAAATCCCTTACAAAGCCCCAGAACCCGATCCTGAAAGACAGAATAATATAGGAAAAGCCCGAATGGAAGTTGATGAAGATGATCAGAGGCCGTGGAAGAGGGTCGAGACCGTTGATCTTGTTTGGGATCAAGTGCACAAGTTGAAGGAAACAGTTGGAGGTTTAGTAAACGCAAACAACATTTTGATTAAGGAGATCCAACTTCTTCGGGAAAATCAAAAGAAGAATGAGAAATTGTTTAACACACACTCGGACTGGCTCACCAACCATCGAATCACTGTCGGATAATTGGAAGAAATCATCACATCTCAGACTGAATGATGAATTTTATAATTATTTGAATATTTATTTTAATTACGCGTGCTAAAACATTAAGTATGGTTTGTAATTAATTTTTTCTGATGTGGTGGTTTGGTTTGTTTGGTTTGTTTATTTATGTTATTTGGATTGTAGTAGTGCTTTATTTTTATTTTAACATATGATGTTTATATAAGTTGAATTATAAAAATTGAATTTTGTTTGTTTTATTATTTGTTAGTTTAATTTTAAAAACTATGAATAAGGAATATGTACCGATCTATCTTTCTATGTTCTTAACCGATAAATTAATCTTGATGTGACGAGGACGTCACAAAAGTCCAAGTTGGGGAGGGTAGGTTATAATGACAAAATTAATTAATTAATTTAGCCCTCACAAAAATATTTAGGCTACATTCCATATCACAAATTAGAAAGATTTACAGCCTGCGTACCAAAACAGTAAAAAATTGAAAACTTAGCAAAGTTGGGTGCGAGGGGGCGCAGGCCTGCGCTGGCCCTGCGTCCCATCGATTTAAAATTCAGTTTTGAGTCCCATTTCACCATTTTCACAACCCTAGAACAAGATACCACGGTTGGGTGTGCGGCTTTCTCCAAAAAACATCATTTTTGTGCCCAAACTTTGCAAACTTAAGCTTCAAAACTTCTACATTTTCACAGATTTCAAAGATCTAGGCTAGAAATCACCTCTTTGTGGGTAGTTTCATCCCCTTTTGAAGATTTTTAGTTAGAGAAAGTGTGGAAGAAAAAAGCTAGATTTGTATCAAGTAAAAGCTTCCAATCACCAAGGCTAGTGTTTTTACTGAGTTATTGCAACTTATTTCATACTTTTATGAGCAAAAATGAAAGCTTGAGCTTCATGGTCATCCATGGAGTTTTCATGGTGATTTTAACTTTTTAGAGTAAAAGTATGTGAAATTGCATGATTTTGATGATAACCTTGATGTATGTTTCATGAGATATGTGTTTATGTGTTAAGTTTGTTAATTTGCCATGATTAATTTCTAGAAATTAATTTTGATTTATAAAGTTGGTTGCCTAAATGTGCATATATTGTTATAATTATGAAACTTAGGTGGCTAGCTTAAATATAAATTTTATGTGCTAGATGTTTTATTTAAATATGATAAATGTTTAGTGCCTAAAATAATGGCAAATTATAGACTATATATATAGGATGCAAAATGTGAGCGTAAAAGAGTATATATATAGTGCATCTTTTTAAGTGAGCGTAATTGTGTAAATTGCAATTATAGGTTACACTATTTGATTTATCTCATGCATATTATGGTTGGTTGGCACAAATTATAGATGGCAAGGAGAACGAGACAACAAACCCAAAATGTTGATATCCCAATAGATTGGTCTCCAAACCTCCTTTTATCCCAACACCCCGAACACATTAGAACACATTTGTTTTTATATAGGAAATATTCAAATAAAGTGTTGACTGATAAAAGGGTTAAGAGGAGTGATTTTGAGGATTACGGGATCCCATATCTTTTTGACTATTTGGGGTGGGAAGGTGTGTTTGAGTATGGTGGTAATGATATTTATTAATCTGATGTAGTCGAGTGGATGTCTACCCTACGAAGGGAGACGGTTTGTTCAGCGAGCGACTTTAGATTGATAGGCACCGTCCATGGTAGGGACGTGGCGATGGATGCATAAATCCTTCGCCAATTATTTAATTTAGATACTGGGCTAGGCTACGAAGGGTCTGACCAGCAGGGGTATGAATATATGAATGAGGCCCAATTGGCCTTCACTGATATGACTTGGTCAGGGGAGTGGATGGAGCAGGTTAATAGAGTGTTTATCTCATCCATTTTGGAGTCCGAGTCCTCCACTTCCTACAGCCAAAAGGCTTTATCTCCGAGGTGTAAGGTGCTTCACAAGATTCTTGTGAATAACATCTTACCTCGTGATAGTGATCTGACCAAAGTCAGGCATAGGGATATCACTGTCCTTCACGCCCTTCTTAAGGGTAAGCCCAGATTGTCCTTTGCATGGACAGTTATGAATGATTTATGGGCTATGTACGACACGAAAGAGAGGATGATCATCCCCCATGCTTGGTTGATCTCCAAGTTCCATGAGAGGACGGACTCACTTTCGCCCGATTCCTTTCTATCCCCCATTTCGGCGACGTTCATTACGGCCGCCATGTTCCCTACCTTGATTTTTAGGGAAGTTGACGAAGGGTTCGAGATATTCGACAAAGAGAAAAATAAGTCGTATATCGAGGACTATACTGAGAATGAGAGGAGAGAGAGAGAGAGAGAGAGAGAGAGAGAGAGAGAGGAGAAGGCCGCCAATGAGGCGGAAGTTCGACATTATGAGCCGAACCTAAATGCGTCTACCTCGAGCAGTCGAGGTAATGTCAATTTTGATTTTGACCGCATGATGAGGCGGACTGAGGATATAGCTGTGGGTGAGGGTGAGTTTCGAGAGGATGTGACCCAGAGGCTAGATGAGATGAATGGGCGTATGACCCATATTTATGATAGGGTCGATCACTTAGCGGGTCGGTAGATCAGTTACAGGATGGGCAGAGAGCCCTGGCATATCAAAATGCCTACTACCAGCACCATGACTGGGCATACTGGGAGGGAGTTCGACACCACGAGGACTCCATGGCCGGTATGCCATATCAGTCTTATGAGGATTACACGATGCCCGATTACAAGGCCTATAACCCTACCGTAGATACTTA
Organism: Centrapalus pauciflorus; assembly: GCA_020465985.1. Lineage (NCBI taxonomy): Eukaryota > Viridiplantae > Streptophyta > Magnoliopsida > Asterales > Asteraceae > Centrapalus > Centrapalus pauciflorus. The sequence goes on along the minus strand of JAANYP010001388.1, from coordinate 51,225 downwards.
TCAGTGCTATCCGGCGCATGGCAGGAAGGACCTCCCAGACCCGATACCTCGTCATTTTGTGCCGCCAACTGCACAGTTCACCCATGGCCAGAACCCGTATACCGACTTCTTCAACAGCGTCTTCGGTCCTCCTCTGCCGCCTCCTCCATTTGAATGATCGGGTACTACCTTTCCTTATTCTTTACTTTTCTGTGTTTTATTTTATTGTAGTTTGTTATGCATTTAATTCCTTTATCGTAATTTCATTTTTAGTTCTTAGCCGAGTCCTATTTACAGTTTTTAATGTTTATATAGTCTATCATTTATTCCCCATTTGAGTATTATTTGCCGATCAGGCTGTGGAATATGATGATACTTAGAAAATACATGTGCGAGAGAATTGGCTAGTGTTGACAGGATATTTTATAATTAAGGAAAAGTGTCGTAGTAATAATTAAAATTTTGGCAATGTAAAATGAATTCAAGTATGTTAAAATTTAATTGGGCTTAAATATAAGTAATGTGTCAAAATATTTTGGAAACCCATGCAATAAGGGGGAGAACTTAATCATGTTTTAGCCTCAAAAGTAATTTAATTGTAGTCTAGATGGTTTGGGAAATTAAGTTCGTAGGGGTACCACTCATGCGTAATCCCCTAAAACCATTTGGTTTGGGAGCGGTTGACCGAAATCTCGTTACATGGACCATCTAGCTAATATAGTGAAAAGTAAATAGATAGCAGCATGGTATTTAAAAGAAAATTTGTTGTAAACATGCAAAGAAGAAAAATATGGTCGGAAGACCCACATGTTTTAAGTATTGTAACCTTGAGCTAAAAGGGTATTTTCAAAAGTGAGATACATTATATAAATTATAAGAGAATTTTTTTTCACTGAAAACATCTTCAATTTACATGGTAAGAATTTTAATGCATTAGTACGAATGCTAGCTTGACATAAAATTCCTAGACTCACTGCCAATTCTTGCTCGTTACTTAATTAGTTCTGATTCCTAAAGCTTGTTCGGGGATGACCAAGAGTTAAGTTGGGAAGATTTGGTAAGTCTATAATTTATATGGTTTCTGAGTCATATTATGACCATTTTAAGCACCGATACTTCGTAAAATCCATATTATTACTCCAAGTTTGTATTTCATGGCCAAGATGATAAAAAGAAGCAATCTGAAAGAATTCAGAGCAAATTGGACTGAAGGGGGCGCAGGCCTGCGCCACCCTGCGCTGCACACAACACCGAAACTGTCCAGATACGTTCCAGCACACGCTAGCTAAACCCTAGCCGCATCCGGGCGCAGGGGGGGCGCAAGCCTGCGCCTGGCCTGCGCTGGTGCGATGCCAATACGTGTTTTTCAACCCTGGAAACCCTAATTTCGATTCCCTATAAAAAGGATAGGAGGGGCAGCTTTGGAGAGGAGTCCCGACGTGTGCGCAAGTGTGCCGAAGCTCTGCCGGAGTGGATCTACGATACGAGAACGAAGACGATGGTTCGCAAGCTATCCAATGACTCATTCGTGATTGTGACGAGCATATGATGAGCGGCTAATCCCATTAGCCATTTGCGGAGGATCTACGGCTAAGTTTACTTTGCTTTAATTTCGTATGTTTTGATGTATTCTTATTGAGCTAGATCTATTATGTGTATGCAAATGATAAACATTTGGCTATGATTATGATTATGTGTTGCGTTGGTAAAAGCAAGATAGTTTATAGTAGTGTTATTATTCGTGCCGAGTCCATTAGTTTAGGGATTAAGACGAGTATTAATGTTGCATACGCTATGCCGAGACTTATTCGTTAAAACACGTTTGATTAATTTAGTCGCACAATTGATTATGTCTATGTGATCGTTGTATGAAATTATAATGAGTAATACTTATGCCATGGTGATTCCGTGAATGGTTATTCGTATCTTGATTGTTTATCTTCTTCGTTAGTTACTTCGTTCTTAATTTTAGTTACAAGGAATAGCAAATCATTATTCTAAACAACTCATTCAAATCCACAATTTCACAATTTAAATGCTTTCAAATAATCTATTCCTCTAAGGCTAATAACCTAATCCTGATTACGACCACACTCTTCGTGGATTCGACCCTTACTTATCTAGCTAATTAGTGGATTTAAGGATTAAATCGGCGGGTCACAACGACGGCCCGTCATGTTGCTATTGGTGGGTAGCGACACGAACAATTCTTGGCTTTCTCCTTTAAAGAGAAAGGGAATAGTCGAAGTTTTAAACCGTCGGTGGTTATACCTCAAACATGATCTGCTTTGCAAATAGCTGTGAATTTAGCTAAATGCTCATAGGGTTCCTCACTAAGCAACCTCTAAATATGGGAAGAATTTGGAATAATTGAGGTCGAACTTCGGGTTCGATGTCGTATAGGTGAGTGATCGGGCACATCCCCAAGGCGATAATGTGACTCAACGATCCTTCTCAATTGTTCACCCATTCTAACTACTAGAAGCTCTGGTATTTCGGCTTCGAGACTTCCGGCTATATTCGACTCCTCAAAAATTGGAACTTCCTTCTCTTGATTAATTTCGTCCTCCGCGCTCCTTAGATTACTCACGAACTTCAGTACTTAGTTAACTAATTATATTTTTCATTCTATTTAATTAACTAATTAATTATTTTTTTATATATTATTATTTTTTTTGTGGTAAAAGTAGAGTGGCTACAATTACCTTTTTTGGGTTTTATGATTTTTAGTTGGTTTTTAACAATAAGAAATGAAAATACGGAAATGACTAAAAATAAAGTACTAACCTAAACTAAGGCAAAACTAACTTACTAGCCCTAACAAGCGCTTACTGCTCCCCGGCAACGGCGCTAAAATCTAATTAGCCGTCATTGTGGCCCGTAGAAATAGTCCAAACTACCTACTAGTGTAGGGAAGTAAAGCACGAATCCGCATGGAGTGTGTACGTTTATTAGGGTTATATTGCTAGTTTCTTTATGATCAGAAAAGCGATTTAAATTGTGAATTGGATTGTTTGGATTGGTGATTAAAACTAATTTAATACTAAACAATGGCAAATCAAACTACAATCGAATAACAAACCAAATTAAAGAGAACCATTTACGAATTCACTACTGCATAAGTTATTACCATTTGAACATTGCACAACGGTCACATGGACATAACCAATTTCATAGGCATATTAATCATGAATCTTTAACCAATAAATCTCAGCATAGCGCATGCACCATTCATTACTTGTCTTAATCCCTAAACTATTGGACTCGGCACATATAATAATATCACTATGAACTATCTTACTTTTACCAATTAACACATTGAATCATAACAAAACCAAAAGTACATCATCTGCATTGATAAAATATTCAATAGTCATAAACACTTCAATACAAAAACGAATGTTCAAAATAGTAAAACTTAGTCGTAGATCCTTCGCAAATGGTTATGGAGCGTTTAGCCTCTCATCGTGTGTTCTTCGCCGGGAATGATTAGGGAAATCATTGTAGGGCTTCTACGGATAAACGGTTGCACTCCACCTTATTCGTACTCAATCCGTTAAATCAACTCCGACAGGGCTTCGCCAACGTTTTCAATATTTCGGGACTCTCCCAAAACGGCTGCCCTCAACCTCTATGTATAGAGGGAATGGAATTAGGGTTTTGGGCGCAAAAACGTGTCTGCAAGGTTTTCACGCCGCACCAGCATAGGCCTGGGCATAGGCCTGCGCCCTGCCCTGCGCTGGGAGATGGCCTAGGCTATGCTGGTCTGCGCTGGAAGTGCTCTCTAACTCCAAATACTTTTTGTTTGCAGTGTAGGGTGGCGCAGGTCTGCGCCCCCAGTGGCTCGGTTCGCGCTGAATTTTCTCGAGCTGCTTCCATTTGACTTTTTGACCCTGAAACATAATTTGGGAGTAAAAGTATGGTAGTGACAAAGCATATGTGCATAAAATGAGCCTAAAACGATAGAGAAAACACATAATAATACAGTCTTATCAATTGGCGATTGCAAAAAGACTTTATATGATCATACTTATGTAAGTAGCATAACCGAAATCTACCACAAAGTATGTTTAGGTACAAAACTAATTTAACTTCAAAACAAAACCATCAATAGATAATTACCTTCATATTCTCTGACTTCATACCAAAAGAAGTAAATCAAGAATATACAATTTTATCTTTTAAAAGAATTACTTTTGCAGTGTTATATGATTTTTATTGGCGAAAGAATCAAAAGGAACTAGACTAAACAAAATAAAACAAATGTACTCAATAATCAACTCATAAAAGAGTTTTAAATCAGAAATTAACGAGATACCTACAACCCCATTAATTTCTAGTCTTTGGACAGAGAAATTATCTGTAAGTGGTACTCTCAGTCCAATGATGAAATACTGACAATAAATTCGGTCAAAACAACTGTCTTCCTTTAGGCCGACTATTATTCACATGAACATAACTTTATAATTGTCACGTATTCAACTTTGCATGCATATCATTATTTGGCCAAATTATGGTAACCTTTGGGTCAATCACAATTCGCATAAATAATTGTGTTTAGTCATCTATGTATTTAAAAGTCAACAAAAAACCGAATAAAAAATACTAGACCAATTAAGAGTTCAACAAAAAATCATACAATATATCGTCATAAAACGATATCCCATTTATAGATGATACTCTTAGTTTAATGATAAAAAGCTGACATCTAATCCTGTCAAACGACAGCCTGCCTTTGGGCCAACTATGGCTTACATGGATAATTAACTTTATAGTGGTCACGTGTTTATCATCACTTGTATGTATTATTTGGTCAAACTATGTCAACCTTTGGGTGAATCATAATCCGCATAAATAGTTTCAAACAAACTGTTAGGCACAAAAAGGCCTCAATCAAACCTATTCTATATCATAGGCGGAGATATTCAGTCAAACATGTTTGATACACTTAAGGGTAGAATTAAAGGCTTTTTAATGCCTTATTGAAACCTGACAAGTGATTTGCAATATAAGCCCAAAGTTGCTCACACTGTTACATTCGTTGTAACCTAGCAGATTGCCTATGTTGTCCTAAACTGTTGGACAGGTTTGGCATAAAATGTCTACACTGTTCATACCTGTTGAATAGCTTTGGCCCAAGTTAAGTGTTCTGTTCTTTGTGAACAGGTTGTACACTATATGGAATTTGTTTCCATGTCATCATGTAAAGTCTTGGACATAAAGATCAGTTTACAAGTTGAAGACAAAGTAGAACCTCAGAAGCTACTTTCTCTGCATAAGTTGTTCTAATACATGAAGACAAAGAGGATATTTGAAATGGGTAACAGACCATTTCTTATATCAAAATGGCTATACATGAAGAGGAAATGTTTAAAGTTGACATTCCTCTTTAAGGTAAAGCAGTATGCAACAAAGACAAAAAGGAAAAGACAAAGATTCTGCTACAAAGGGACAAATTCTGTTTTGTCAGACGTGCAGAAAAGTATTCTTGTCTTTTTTTGTAAAGACATCCCACTATCTCTGCAACCAATGAGGAAGTTTCACTGAGTGAGTATAAAAAGAAGCTTCTAAGGAACGAGAGATTATGAAGAGAGAGACATCCACAAGCTCAAAATGTGCAAAAAGAATTGTGTTCTCATGCATGCAAGTTCTGCCTTGAACAAAGAATAGAATAGCGAAAGTGTGTCTATGTTGTTCTGTTTCTAAGCTGTCCATTTGTTTCTTGTAAAACAGTGAGTGCACTTAGTGAGTGAATTCATTGCAACTAGTCTTAGTGAGTCTTAGATTTGTTGGTCATATGTTGTTTTTGTCATCTCTGTTTGAACCATTCCGTAGTTCAAACCTGTTTGTAATTAACACTTGTTAATATATACATACAAACTTTGAGAAAGTGTGTTGAAATTTTAATTAGTTGTATTCACCCCCCCCCCCCCCTTCTATAGCTTAGTGCAACATACTTGGAAAACCTTTTGGGACCTACAACTGGTATCAGAGCGGTTTAGAGTGTGTGTTAACTCTAGATCTCTATTATCTTCCCATTTCCCACCATGGGCAACAGTGCTGCAAACTCTTCTTCAAAGTATGACAATGGGTCTATGGCAAAACCCCGAAAGTTCAATCCTCAAAAGTTCTCTGGTTGGAAGTGAAGAATGATGCTCTACTTAGAGAATCTAGATGTGCAACTACCAAAGATAGTGATGGAATTTCCATATGTTCCTACATTTGTCACCACTATCACTCCTGCTGATGAAGGTGTTGTTCCTGAGGTTAGGACAATTGAGAAAGCAAAAGCCTAATGGACTGATGAAGACAAAAGACTGGTGACTCTTGATGCAAAAGCCAGGAACAACCTTGTGATTTCTCTACCTGATGATGTGTTCAAACAGGTTGAGAAAATCAAGACAGCCAAAGAAATGTGAGACACTTTGTGTACTGTCTATGACAGTCCCACTATCACATTGTATAACATGATAAACAATATTGTTAGACAATATGAATTGTTCTTTGCAAAACCTAAGGAAAGTCTCACTGAAACCTACACCAGGTTCACTGCATTGATCAATGATCTCAAAGCTGTTGGGATCACTAAGGACAGCCTAACTCTGGTAAACAAGTTCTTGGACATACTTCCTGAGGAATGGAACTATTTTTCTACTATTCTTAGAGATCCAGGCACTATTAGAGGCATGAATCTAGTTAACCTCTATGGATCCTTGATAAATGATGAACAATCAAGGAAACAAAAGAGAAATGCCTTGAAAATGTCCAAGAGAGGTACAACCTTAGTGGCTAATGTAAGACAGCCTACAAATCAGATGTGTGATGTGTTCACCCAAGCTGATCAACAGGCTGATGATGAATTGGAAGTAATGTCAGAAGAAGAAGATGATTATGAAGATCTTACTGAACTTGATGATGAGCAAATGATTGTTATGCTTCTCAGAAATTTCAATAAGAAATGATTTGGACGTAAGATGCTGCAAAGGAAATCAGGTGCACCAAAACAATGCATTTGATAAATCTAAGGCTGAGTGCTTTAAATGTGGAAAAACAGGTCATATAGCTGCTGACTGTGTGTCTAAAGCTGTGGGCTCATCCTCCAAGCCTTAGAAGACCAACAAGGACGATGACTACAGGGTTAAGTACCTTATGGTCATGGGCGAGTTGAAAAAGTTAGAAGACTCTATGGCTTCCAACAAACAGTAGGGATTGATGGCTGAAATGTGTGACTGGAAAGACTCTGATTCATCAATACTATTTTATTAGAGGAAAAGAGAGGAACAGACTCAAAGCATTCCAAGCTTCAAAAGATTGTTGACTATTGGTTCCAATCAGCTAAAAGAGTCAGTCAATGTATCAATGAGAAAATTCCTGCTCAAATCCAAGCTTATCTTGGAGGAGATCTTGATACAGCAACTTCAGTTGTTGAAATCAAGAATCTGGAAACAAATCTATCCTCTCTTGGTGAGCTTCCAGTTACATTCATTCAAAATGTAAATGGAACGCTGATTTCAAGAAATAGATTTATCAGGCCTCAAAACACTGTTAGTTTACGTGTAAAGGTTGCAAAGACTGGTGATGGAATGTGTTCTCCATCAAACCAGCCTGCTAAGTGCTTAGCCAGTTCACATAAACAACAGAATGGAAAACAAATTAAAACTGCAGCTTTGGCCACTGAACCTGTCAACCAGACAGGTTCTGATGCTGAAGTTGGTGGTAAGAAACCTGTTCCTCCATTCAATGTTGAACACTTTGAGAAGAAATTTTCAAAAGGAAAACAGCCTTCATCCAACAGGATTGAGTCTCATGTTGGAAGTAAACCTGCTGTGATTCAAATAAGTTTTTATATCATAATGGAAAATTGGTTATCAATGAAACAAAATGTTTTGATAAAAACCAAGAATGATGACCACACAACCACAAGTAGGCAAAAGTCATCACAGCTTAGTAGAGGCAAAGGCAAAGCCATTTCTCAACCTGAGTAAACTGGAAATAAGTTTTCCAAACCTGTGGAAGGACAAAAGACAGTTAAATTGCTTGTATTTGATCTCTATCCTCCTAAAAAGAGGAAAGAGGATACAAGAAAAGTTGTTGCCATTGTACCCTCCATTCAACCTATTGGTGCTTCTAAAACAAGTGAAACATTTGTGAAACCCGTTGAGAAGTAAATGTGTTTCTGGGAGTTCTTCTTTCAAAAAGTCCAAAAAGAGAAAATGTTATAAATGTGGAAAGAAAACTCATATGGCCAAGGACTATCCTGAAACTAAGGACATAAGACCTGTTGACACTGTTAGCTCCAACATTGCAAAATCCAACAGTGTTGGGAGTAACATTGTCATTGAGGAGAGTATCTCAGCAGATACAATCCAAATTGGAAATATTAGTGTTGATATTAGTGGTCCATCAACAAATGTGGATGAGGAAGGAGAATTCATCCCTATGATGAGTTCCCCTAAGAACTAATTGTTCCTCTTGTTACTCTGCAGGTCAAACTACCAAGCCAGGTTTGGTACTTGGACAGTGGCTGCTCAGACCACATGACAGGTTGCAAAGATTTGCTGAGTGATCTCAAGCCTAAAAAAGGCCGAAAGGTCACATTTGGTGACAATGTCCAGGGATCCACAAAAGGATATGGAACCCTTCACGCTGGTGCAGCAATCTTCAACAGAGTAGCCTATGTGTATGGGGTAAAACATAATCTTGTTAGCATAAGTCAACTGTGTGATGCTTGCTACAAGGTTAACTTTGATGAGCACTTAGGGTACATAATGGATCCCCAAGGCAAAGTTGTGTTGTGTGCACAAAGAAAGAAAGGAGTATATGTTGTATATATGAAATATGCTGATCCAACAACTAAAACCTATTTCATCTCAAGAAGCACTGCAGACCTTTACTGGCTATGGCACAAAAGGCTATCACACGTGAACTTTAAGAATATCAATAAACTTAAGAAAGGGTTAGTAACAAATTTGCCTTCTATAACTATTATTAAGGATAAACTCTGCACAGCTTGTGAGAAGGGTAAGGAAAGAAAAACATAATTTAAATCCAAGCATAATTTTTCTATTGATACACCTCTCTTCTTAATCCACATGGACTTGTTTGGACCTGTTAATGTCCCACGTCTAGGAGGTAGAAGATACACCATAGTAATGGTTGATGAGTTCTCCAGGTTTACATGGGTGATCTTCCTAAATACCAAAGGAGATGCTGCCAGAAAAATTATTGGGTTTATCAAAAAGATAGAAGTTTTGAACTCTACCCAAGTTAAGCAGCTTAGAAGTGATCATGGCACTGAATTCAAAGACAGTACTCTTGAGGACTTTTGTGAAGAAGATGGAATATCTCAAAACATTTCAGCAGCGAGAACTCCACAAAAAATGGAGTGTCTAAAAGGAGGAACAAAACCATCATAGAAGCTGTTAGGACTATGTTGTGTGCATCAGGTCTCCCTTCATCATTTTGGGCTAAAGCTGTTAATATTGCTTGCTTCACTCAAAACAGATCCTTAGTGGTAAAGAGGTTCAATAAGACTCACTATGAATTAATCAAAGGGACAAATCCAAATATAAGCTATTTCCATGTGTTTGGATACCTTTGTTTCATTCTAAACCAAAGGGATCAGCTGGCCAAATTTGAACCCAAAGCAGATGAAGGAGTGTTTGTTGGATACTCAGCTGTTTCCAAAACCTACAGAGTATACAACCCCAAAAGAAAGGTGATAGATGAATCTATAAATGTCACCTTTGTAGAGTCTGCAAATCCTTCTACCAAAGTTGTTCCAGAATCATTTTCAAGAGATTTCAGCTTTGATGATCTCATGCATTCCAATGCTGAAGAAAAGGACTCAAAAGCTTCCACATCACCCAGAGTGGAACCTGTAAACCACAATGGACATGATGATGATTACCTTGGTACACCCTGTGTGAATAAGTGTATTGATATAGTCAATGTACCATGTCCAGAACCAATCAATGTTGATTTTCCAGAATCCTTAGTTGATGTGTTCAAAAATAATGATTCATTCTCAATGGATGAACAGGCTCAAGATGTCAGTGTGTCTGAAAATCTTAAGAGTTGTTCTACAAGACCTAGTGAGAATGAAACTGATACGGAGGAATCTCCATTGAAACATGATCCTAAATGGATCAGGTGTCACCCAAATGATCAAATTATTAATGATATTAACAAAGGTTTGCAAACAAGATGGGACAGTCTTGGAAACTTTTGTATGTTTTCAAGTTTTGTGTCCCTAATGGAGCCAAAGAGAATTGATGATGCACTTAAAGATGTCAATTGGATCACTGCCATGCAAGAAGAACTCAATCAGTTTGATAGAAACAAAGTGTGGCAGTTGGTCCTTTTCCCTAAAGGGAAAATTATAATTGGTACCAAATGGGTTTTCAGAAACAAAAGTGGATACTACAATGTTCTTAATAAAAGTGAAAACTGACATAATGCTTGTTCAAATTTATGTGGTAGACAGTATATTTGGTTCTACTAATGAACAGTTATGCAATAATTTTTCACTGCTCATGAAATCTAAGTATGAAATGAGCATGATGGGTGAACTTACTTTCTTTCTAGGATTACAGGTTAAATAAACCTCGAATGAAATTTTCATAAATCAAAGAAACTATACATTAGATCTATTGAAAAAGTTTAAATTTGATCAATGTTCTCCCATCAAAACCCCATAGGCAACTAATGTAAAATTAGAAGTTGATACCTATGGCAAAGCTGTTTCAGTAACATCTTACAGAGGTATGATTGGGAGCTTGCTATACTTAACTGCCAGTAGACCAGATATATTGTTTGCTACATGTCTATGTGCTAGGTTTCAAGCTGATCCTAAGGAATCCCATGCACCTGCTGTGAAAAGAATTTTTAGATACCTAAAGGGTACACCAGGTTTGGGTCTTTGGTACCCCAAAGACTCAAGCCTTAAACTATTTGGCTATTCAGATTCTGATTTTGCAGGTTGCAGGATATATAGAAAGAGCACAACGGGTGGATGTCAACTCCTTGGTGGAAAGTTAGTCTGTTGGTGCAGCAAGAAGCAGAATTTTGTTTCTACTTCTACAGCTGAATCTGTATACATTGCTGTGGGCAGGTTCTGTGGATGCAGCATCAGCTTGAAGATTATGGCCTTGTATATAGGAAATTTCTATTCTGTGTGATAATACAAGTGTCATAGCCATAATTAACAATCCAGTCTTTCACTCTCGAACAAAGCATATTGAGGTCAGACATCAATTCATAAGAGATCACATCCAAAAGTGGAGAAAAAGGTCAATCTGGTCTGACAAACGTGTTGACGTTAAATCAATCACCCAAAACCTTTCTCTCTCCTAATCTCTCACATTCAAATCCAACAAATACCCATATCACTGTCTCATCTTTTTCACTACTCACCCTCTGCAAAACCCTAAAAGACTTAGTGTCCAAAAATCATGCATCCTCTCCTACTCTCAAAAATGGCCTCCCAGATTAACCCTTTTGTTCCTGCATTCCTAGGTGACGATGTTGTCAAGCATCCCACAGTCACCACCATATTAACCATCAAACCCACAAACTACGTTGCAAACTTAACCATCCCCAAAAAGTACATTGGCAAAGGTTACAAACAAATGGTGGAGTTCCTGCAAGCCCATCCCCTTAACTATGCTATGATAGCAACTCCTGGTGTCATGTTCCAGGAGATGGTGTATGAGTTTTGGTACACCTGCTCCTACGACTCTGCTACCAAAACCATAATGGGAACAATTCTCAACACCACAAAAACCGTTGAGATCACTACAGCTCTTCTTTGAGATCACTACAACCTTCCTGTTGCTGAAAACTACGACAAACCACAGCTGGAGAATGAACAAATGGGCAATCTGCTACGCTGTTGTGGCGTGCCAGAAACAAGGGTGGGTGCAACCTTATTCAGGAATAAGCTCTCACAAACTTACAGCTTTCTCTTCGCCTCTGTGGTGATGAGCCTAAGCTGCAAAGTTGGTTCCTTCGATCAACTTAGCCGGGATGAAGTTAAAGTGCCCTACATTTTGTGGATGAGACCACCCTCAATATGGCCAAATGGATATTCTCAAATCTGAGGAACTTGGTGGAGCAAGAACAGCGTCCCCCTGTTGTTAAATACGTCAGATTCCTGAGTCTAATCTTCAAACATGTTTGTGGTGAGCATCTTTATAACTCCCAACCTTACTTGACAACTATGATGTTTCCTGTCATTGGAAATAGAGTATTTTACACCCCTGTTCCAGCTGATGAACCTCCTCTTGCAACACCTATGAGGAGGTTACTTGGTTTGGTGGAAGGACCTTCTACTCAAGAGGTGAATCCAACCCCTGCTCTCGCTGGAAAATCCAAATCGCGGACCAAAAAGGCAAAATGTGCCTTAAAGTCTAGTGAAGCTGGGCTTGTCACCAAGAAGGCTAAAATAGCAAAGTCTGCACCCTCAGCCTTGGTAGTTGAGGGGAGCAGGCTGGTCACCCGGGTTCATCTGTTGAACCTGAAGCCTTTGTGGCTAGTGCCTCTGTGGCTACTGAGACTATGGAACATGTTCAACTACCTGATTCTAGCCCAGTCTCTTCACCAGTCCAAACACAACCACCTCCTACCTCCCCATCCTCCACACTTATGTATTCCTCGCAAAGGAGAAAGTCTGTAGCTAGGAAGAAAACCACTCAAGCACCCACTGAACAAAGCCCCTCTGACCCCTCTCAAAAGGAATCAGTTGATAGAAGCCACCTCTGCGGCCTCTCCTTCTCCTATTTTGGGAGAAGGTGCAGCCTCTATAGAGCAGGATTCACTCCAACCTGAGTCCACCCACGGTCAGCCTGAGCACTCTAGTTCCTCCTAACAGGAACCAATTGTACATTTGGAGACAACCACATCAACTATCCCTACCTCTCAACAGGCTGGGGATATTGAAAGACAGGAGCACTCTCCACTCCATACTAAGTCCACACAGTCCCCGTCTCGTATCTCTTCTTCACATCCTGAGTCTGCACAAGGCGACAAACCTGTTGGTACAAGTCAACCAGCAGATTAACCTTCTACCTCTGCTCCACATGATGTAGCTGTTACATCGCCAACAGTTGCTAAAGGACCAACTCCCCAGGCTGATGAACCTCAGGGTACATAACAACCCTTTGGTGATGCTTCTCCCCAAGTGAAAATTCCATCATCAGCTCTCACCGCTGATGATGTTAAAATACACATCTCCTCTCCCCATGAAGATGTGCCTCAAAACCAAGGCACTACTAAGGGAACCACCCATGGTCTTGATGAAGGTATTCCAATACCAGTGGCATCTGAAAGGCAACCATCCCCTATCCCCTCACCTGATGAAGCAGGTTTAGCCACTGCTGAAGTTACACTTAACCCTTCTAAACTGGGTCACTTAACCTTTGCCCAGGCTATGGAACTTCTTTCCAATGTGCCCTTACCATCACAAAGTTACCCTTCTACACCTCAATCATCACCTTCATCATCTCCATCCACTCAACCCAAACAATCCACCCATACTCCTCCATCACTTAAAGATCTTTCTTTGAAAGAACAACTTTTGGTGCTGTCCAACAAGGTTAGTTCTTTGGAAACCTCTATGTCTACCCTTCCCTCTACTATTTCAGACTGTGTGTCTACACAGCTTACAGGATTTCTTTATTGGTTCAGTCATCCTTCCCAGCCCCCTCTCCTCAAACTGATTACTCCTCTCAGCTGCGTGCACTCATTGCACAGCTGCAACAGCTCTGGTCATCCCTTTCCTCTATTCTATTTCATAACAGGACTCTATGTCCAACCTGACAGCTTTTTCCCAAAAACTGTCAGGTATTGCTGAAACCTACTCTACCACACTGCCATCCACCTTAGCATCTCTAAATAACTTAGTGGTATCTCTGTTAAACTCTTTGGCAGCAGGCTTTGATGACATGCAAGAGTCCATTGAACTAACTCTTGCACACCTTCGGAGAGTGATGTTCACTGATACAGACAGGGCTGCCATCTCCCAACTTTCAACTTTTGCCACCTCTCATTCCTCTTCCATTGAAACTTGTCTCACCCAGTTAATAGAGGTAAAGGACAAATTGGCTTTCTTAGTGCATAGCCTGGTTGGTTCGAAACATGTTCCCAAAACTGCTGCAGCCAAGCCTGTTGGATCCGTTCCATCTGGCAGAGCTGATGTTGAAGGCTCTATGCCATCTCCTTCAAAGGGGGATAAATCTGCCTCGAAGACAAAGTCTAAGGGGGAGAAATCTTCATCTCTTTCATAGAAGAAATCAACTTCAGTTGGCTAAGCAGCAAGTAATTTACAAACTGGTGCTGCAGCTGTAGGTACTTCCACAGTTTCTGAGAAAGCTGCTGAGCCTACTTAGGATAGATCTCAAAGCCCTGCACCATCTAAGGGGGATGAATCTATTCCTGGGGACAGGCCAGACAAAAGAAGACAGTTAATCTTTGAAGCATCTGAGGAAGAAGAAGAGGAAACTGAAATAGCCCTGTCCAAAGCAGCAAAAGGCAAAGGGAAAGTTGTTGTGGATACTGATGCTCAGAGGCCCTCAAATATGACAAAGCTCAAGCCAAAGAAATGGGTCTTCCACTGGATACTTATTATCAATGGAAACAAGAGCAAGCTGAGATCTTTGAAAGAAGTAAGAAGGAGGAAGCCTTTGAGAAAGCTGCTCGAGCCTCTGTTGCCAAGGAGACAAGAAAAATTAAAATGCCTGCCTTGGAAGTTCAAAGAAAGCTGGTGGAAGCAGCAAAGGAATCAGTAAGTGGCAAAGAGGGTGGGAAAGAGCAAAGTTCAAAGGTCTCTGTAACATCCCATTTTCGAGATAATTGCGTGGAATTATTTTAGTGGATGTTTAATATATTATTATTGAGTGGGTCCAATAATAGTCCGAGTAGTGGATTTTACGTGTTGGGTTTATGAGTTTCGTGTCTCCGAGTAATTAATTTAGTGGATTAATTATATATTTGAGTTCGTGGAATTAAATGGGATAAGTGGATATTAATTGTGAAAAGTGTTATCGGGTTCGGGTTTTGGGGTCGGAACCCGTCTAAAGGTGGAAATAATATATGTGTACGTCTCTTTTCCTCCCTCCTTCTTTTGGCAAAAGGTGTGGTGTGTGTGTGAAGTGTATCGTGTATGTGTGTGTATGTGATAGCAGCAAAAAGCCACTCCAAATCTAGATTTTGGTTGCAGAATTTCAAAGTAAACTTCATCATCTTCATTTGGTGTGTTCTTGAGCTCAAGGTAAAAAGCTTCCGATTTTGTAGCTTAAATTCGTGTATAGATGGGATTATAGTTGTGGAAATGGTTTTAGAGCTAATATGGTAAATTTATAAATGAGTTTGAGGATGTTTATATGGATGAAACCGATTTGAGATGGTGATTTTATCCCTGGACAGAACCAGAGCAGCGAAGCAGGGAAGCTGGAGCAGCAGCGAGCGCGGCCCTGATGGGGGGCGGCGCGACCGCGATACGGGCGCGGCCGCGGTCCTTAAACGCGGTCCGCGATCGGGTCGATTTTGGGGCTTCGGGAGTGCGTTGGAGCTGTATTTTGAGTCGTGTTTGTTTATAATAGTTGTGTTCGAGTTATGTGACCTATTGGTCGGATTCCGTTTGGGATTTTGGGTCGGGTTTTGATCGGATTTTCGGGGTTTCCGGTTGGGATTGTTTTGGGGGTTCGGGTCGGATATGGGTCGTATTCTGATTGGGTTTTCGGGATTCTGTTGGGATTGCAATTGAGTCCGAGTCGGGTTCATGTTCATTGTGAGTTTGTGATATGTGTTCGTGGATTTGTGTTAACGAGTTGGGATCTGTGTAATTTCAGGGACGAGTCAACGAGCCGAACCGAGTCAGAGATTCCGGGATTGGTGGATCGATCAGGTGAGTACCCGAGTTCTTTTCTAAACCGCAGGACTGTTTTCCGAGTCATGGTTGTGTAGCTAGCTTCGTGTATGTGTATATTGTGTATATTGTGTATTGTGAATGAGACAGGGACGTGAGCGCAGGTATGATTCTATTCTCAAATATGTGTTATATGTGTGTGAGATGAGATCCAGTCCGGGGTCCGTGATGAGTTCCATACGGACGGTGATTCGCGATGGGTTATAGCGCGGGTAGACCGTCCCTAACAGTCCTTGGGGCGTGTATACACGGCAGGGCCTGTAGCCGGTTCGCGCCCGTGCTACAGGGTGTTAGCTAACCACCGGTGCGCACGGTCGTTAGCTGGGGAAGGGTCCCCCTCAGTGATATTGTGTGCAGGGCATCGGATCTCACGCTGTGTGTTCATACCTGCATTATGGTGTTGATTGCCAGAGACAGAGTTAGGGTTTGTGCTGTGTGTACGCGCTATGTGTACGCATGTTATGTGTTTATTGTGCAGAGTCTAACCCTCGAGTACTCACGAGCTTCCGAGCTTACGTATTCGAGTCTTCCATGTTCAGGGTATCAGTGGCGGGATCAGTAGCCGCGCTGGTTGATCTGGGGTCGGGAATTATCTGGGAAGCTTGTGTTAGTTTTGTGTAATGATCCGATCAATACAGCTTATGTTAGCACCTTTTGGGTTATGTGATTAGCGGATTGTGTGTTAATAATGTTTATGTAAGGGTTTTAAATTATCAGTGATTTCAGTTATCCTGTGACATGTGCATGATTGAGTCATTGAGATGTTGCCACCTTTGTATTTTATTGACGTGGCATTTCCGGGTTCGGGGAGGGTGTAACAGCATGGTATCAGAGCCAGGTTTGAAGTCTGAGTATCATTAGTGGATGCTTAACTTAAACCTTGTTTTGATCCGTGGGGGATCTAATGCGATTGATTTTAGTGGAATTAACTAACCTGGCTTAGTGTATAATGCTGGGTGATTTATCTGTGATTCTCAATTGTTTCGGTTTGTGCAGATAGTCATGGCAGATCAGGGCGAGGGACCCGGTGCGGGCAAGCCGGCAGGGGACAAGTTCATTCATAAGTCAGAGCTTCTAGGAGTATTGACCGAGTTTTACAGGCAGCACAGAGAGCAGGAGCGGGAACAGGATCAAGGAATGGGACCACGTGCTGGGGGTGGTCAGGATACGGGTACGGGTGCCTCTTCATCTACGTTTCGGCGAGGGGGTTCGTTTAAGGATTTCATGACCGGGAATCCGCCAAAGTTTAGGGGTGGGGGTGAGCCAGAGATGGCTATGGCATGGGAGCGCAAGGTAGAGGCTGCTTTTCGAGTTGCGCATGTGGAGCCGAGAGATATGGTGGGGTATGCAGCTTATCTGTTGAGGGGAGGGGCATCCCAGTGGTGGAAATCTATTGAGTCAGCGATGACTTCTTCTGCGGCTTATGTGATGACGTGGGATCAGTTTAGAGCTGTGTTCGAGCTGCAGTATATTCCCAGAGACGAGAGGCGGGAGATGGAGCGGCGATTCCTGCATCTGCAGCAGGGCGAGATGACAGTGCAGCAGTATGTGGACCAGTTTAATGAGTATTCGTAGTTTGCCACCCATCACATCGCCACCGAGCAGCGAAAGGTCGATGCATTCATTGATGGACTGCGAGCCGATATTAGAGAGTTCGTCGGGATGCACGAGACTTCTACTTTTGCCAGAGCATTAGAGATGGCCCGCATCAGAGAGCGGGAGATAGCTAAGCAGAGGGAGGAGCCATCTTCTCAGAGTCGACGTCTGAGGACTCCTGAGCGGTCCTGAAGAGATCGGAGACATTCCAGAGACGATTCCAGGGAGCGGCGTTCGGGTCAGAGTTCGAGAGACAGGCGAGACAGAGACAGAGACAGGGATAGAGAGCGGAGGTTGAGTGGATCGGGGCGGAGCCAGCGGTCAGATAGTCAGAGTCAGAGACAGAGTTCGCGATATACAGGGCAGAGCCAAAGCAGCGTGGGGCAGAGGCCTCGAGAGGGAGGCGATAGGGGAGACAGTTCAGCTGGAGATCGGGAGTGCCCGAGATGCCACCGTCGCCATAGTGGGCTGTGCGTGTCTAGGTGTTATCGATGCGGTCAGCGTGGGCATGCTGCCGCCACGTGTACTGTTCCAGAGCCATTGTGTTTCCGTTGTGGGAGGCCGGGGCACAGAGTGCGAGATTGTCCAGAGTTGGGACCAATGGTACAGGGTGTGAGTTCTAGTGGGGCCAGAGCAGAGCTGTCGTCATCCAATCATCATGATTCTAGGGCGCAGGGTTGAGTCTTTCAGGCGACTGCAGAGGAAGCTCGAGACGCTGCTGATATGGTTTCGGGTATGTCTTTTTGAGCTTGTTTTGAATGTGTGTCAGTTGTGGGGCGAGTTATTGGGCTATGTCTGTGATAAGTGTATGCGTTTTGTTGTGTGTGACTGCTTCGTTGTGTCTATGATCATGGGATTGTTGTATCTGGGTATGTGTGTGAAAGTGGGATATATTGTGGTAAGATGGGTTATCAGAGTTCTGGGATAGGGCATTGTGCTATGATTAGTGGATTAATCCTGTTGAGTTGTGTGAGCTATATGAGTGATTATTGCGAATGTGTTTGTGATGTGCTAGTGGATTGATCTTTCTGATAGTGGATTATCATGCTGATAGTGGATTATCATATTGATGATGGATTAAAATTCTTGCGTGTATATTTATCCATATCTATGATATTGCATTTTATAAGATGTGTTTATCAGTTGTGGTGAAAAGAGTTGAGAATTTTATTATGATAGTGGATTAGTCTATTGAGAGTGGATTTAATCCCTCTGTGATTTTAACCATGTTTATGAGCTTACGTTTAGTGATTCGATGGAAATGTCTTTATGAGTTGTGTTAATGGATGATCTATATAGAGCTATGTGAGCATGTGATGAAAGAGAGTGAAGATCGATGGATTGAGATCATATGTGGATTGAGTGGCTTATGAGGTGACGCCACGAGAAGATTCTGTGAATAGAGGATATACCCGTTGCAGAAATGCGAATTAGGGAATTTAACCGAGTTGTTAGTGGATTGTCTAATTGAGTTAAAGATTCGAGGGAGTTGACTTACTTCGAGAGTTGAAGTAGAGACGTGTATTAGCGATGATTGTGACATTCAGAGTTCAAATGCGAATTCAACAGAATTGTTGATAATTAATTATATCGAGAATTTCAAGTCAATATTTTCGGGGATTTGTCTAAGAGATGTGTGTTTGCGATTGGCTTGCGATAGATTCCGGGGACGGAATCTTTTTAAGAGAGGAGGATTTGTAACATCCCATTTTCGAGATAATTGCGTGGAATTATTTTAGTGGATGTTTAATATATTATTATTGCGTGGGTCCAATAATAGTCCGAGTAGTGGATTTTACGTGTCAGGTTTATGAGTTTCGTGTCTCCGAGTAATTAATTTAGTGGATTAATTATATATTTGAGTTCGTGGAATTAAATGGGATAAGTGGATATTAATTGTGAAAAGTGTTATCGGGTTCGGGTTTTGGGGTCGGAACCCGTCTAAAGGTGGAAATAATATATGTGTACGTCTCTTTTCCTCCCTCCTTCTTTTGGCAAAAGGTGTGGTGTGTGTGTGAAGTGTATCGTGTATGTGTGTGTATGTGATAGCAGCAAAAAGCCACTCCAAATCTAGATTTTTGTTGCTGAAATTCAAAGTAAACTTCATCATCTTCATTTGGTGTGTTCTTGAGCTCAAGGTAAAAAGCTTCCGATTTTGTAGCTTAAATTCGTGTATAGATGGGATTATAGTTGTGGAAATTGTTTTAGAGCTAATATGGTAAATTTATATATGAGTTTGAGGATGTTTATATTGCTGAAACCGATTTGAGATGGGGATTTTATCCCTGGACAGAACCAGAGCAGCGAAGCAGGGAAGCTGGAGCAGCAGCGAGCGCGGCCACGATGGGGGGCGGCGCGACCGCAATACGGGCGCGGCCGTGGTCCTTAAACGCGGTCCGCGATCGGGGCAGGGTGGTCGGGTCGGTTTTGGGGCTTCGGGAATGCGTTGGAGCTGTATTTTGAGTCGTGTTTGTTTATAATAGTTGTGTTCGAGTTATGTGACCTATTGGTCGGATTCCGTTTGGGATTTTGGGTCGGGTTTTGATCGGATTTTCGGGGTTTCCGGTTGGGATTGTTTTGGGGGTTCGGGTCGGATATGGGTCGTATTCTGATCGGGTTTTCGGGGTTCGTGTATGTGTATATTGTGTATATTGTGTATTGTGAATGAGACAGGGACGTGAGCGCAGGTATGATTCTATTCTCAAATATGTGTTATATGTGTGTGAGATGAGATCCAGTCCGGGGTCAGTGATGAGTTCCATACGGACGGTGATTCGCGATGGGTTATCGCGCGGGTTGACTGTCCCTAACAGTCCTTGGGGCGTGTATACACGGCAGGGCCTGTAGTCGGTTCGCGCCCGTGCTACAGGGTGTTAGCTATCCACCGGTGCGCACGGTCTTTAGCTGGGGAAGGGTCCCCCTCAGTGATATTGTGTGCAGGGCATCAGATCTCATGCTGTGTGTTCATACCTGCGTTATGGTGTTGATTGCCAGAGACAGAGTTAGGGTTTGTGATGTGTGTACGTGCTATGTGTACGCATGTTATGTGTTTATTGTGCAGAGTCTAACCCTCGAGTACTCACGAGCTTCCGAGCTTACGTATTCGAGTCTTCCATGTTCAGGGTATCAGTGGCGGGATCAGTAGTCGCGCTGGTTGATCTGGGGTCGGGAATTATCTGGGAAGCTTGTGTTAGTTTTGTGTAATGATCCGATCAATACAGCTTATGTTAGCACCTTTTGGGTTATGTGATTAGCGGATTGTGTGTTAATAATGTTTATGTAAAGGTTTTAAATTATCGGTGATTTCAGTTATCCTGTGACATGTGCATGATTGAGTCATTGAGATGTTGCCACCTGTGTATTGTATTGACGTGGCATTTCCGGGTTCGGGGAGGGTGTTACATCTCAGTGACCAAGGCAAAACCTGTGCCCTCTGCCCCTTCATCAGCAAAGACCAAGTTCCACTTTAACTATATGGCAAGTAAAAAGTTCTTTGATGTGGCTGATAGAAGACTTGCCAAGGAGACAATTGTCAAGGTTGTTCCCATTTCAAGGAAGAATCAACAATGGAAGCTTGAAATCACTAGGCACAGTGTTGAAGGCCCTGAACTAGAAGCCTATGAAGCTACTGATGTTGCAAATTTGGGATACAGAGAATGGGTAGAACTTGCTTTACCCTGAGTAGCTCAAAGTCTGAGATTGCTAGAAATGTCTGGGCATATGTGAAAAAGTTTATGGAGAAAGTAAAAGATCTAGGCTTAATCTCAGAAGAAATGATCAAGGGTACCTCACAAGTGGAACCTAAGATCAAGCCTAGAAAACAGAAGATTGACACAGAACTTTAGGAGATGGTCATGATGAATGAACGAGGTATGTACG
The DNA here is from genome assembly GCA_020465985.1 of Centrapalus pauciflorus. Lineage (NCBI taxonomy): Eukaryota > Viridiplantae > Streptophyta > Magnoliopsida > Asterales > Asteraceae > Centrapalus > Centrapalus pauciflorus. The sequence continues at coordinate 29,846 of JAANYP010001388.1, read as the reverse complement.
CTGTTGAGATTAGAGGGATTAATCATAGCCTGCCCAAATGTGTTGAACCTGAAGAGGGCAAATTTATTGAAGAGCCTGAAGTAGAGGTATTCTTTATGGATCCTCTGTCTAAAAGAATGTGTTTTCAAAGAGCTTTAGACCTTCTCAAAGCCGGTCTCAAATAAATCATAGCTTTTAGACTCTCTAATGCCTTTGAAAAGCATGTTAGATGGAGAGCAATCATATGGGATCAGCTTACAGCATTCTATAAAAGAAAAGAACTTGAAAGCCCAGAATTTATGTACCTCAGAAATGAGATTGAAGAAATTGAGGCAAGAAAAGAACGGGCTCAAAAGAAAGCTGAACAACAGCAACAAGGTCCATCTACTGGTACTGAGTAGATGAAGAATGGAAGCTGTCTATTTGTTGGATAGGCTTACCATTATCTTCTCCTAACTTCAACGGCCCAAAAATGTTGAATTTTCTTTGTACATAAGTTGTACTTTATTACATTTGTTGTAATCTATTCCAGTACATTAGCTGTACTTGTAAAAACATATGTTGTTTATCATCAATATCAGTATGTATAAACTGATCTTTTACCTTACTTCAATGTTGTATTTTCATTTCTGCAGCTGTAATGTATATGTGTATAATGATCATTGATAAAATCAGTTAGGCTGAATATTGCAAATATGGGGAGATTCTTAGGCACAAAAAGGCTTCAATCCTACCTGTTCTATATCATATGGGAAGATTTTCAATCAAACCTGTTTGATACACTTAAAGGTTTTTTAATGCCTTATTGAAACCTGATAAGTGATTTGCAATACAAGCCCAAAGCTGCTCACATTGTTACATTCGTTGTAACCTGGCAGATTGCCTAAGCTGTCCTAAACTGTTGGACAGGTTTGGCATAAAATGTCTACGATGTTCATACATGTTGAATCGCTTTGGACCAAGTTAAGTGTTCTATTCTTTGTGAACAGAACATATTCTTTGTCAACAGGTTTTACACTTTGAGGAATTTGTTTCCATGTCATCATGTAAAGTCTTGGACATAAAGATTAGTTTACAAGTCGAAGACAAAGTGAAAAATCAGAAGCTGTTTTCTCAACATAAGTTGTTCTGATACATGAAGACAAATAGGATATTTGAAATGGGTGACAGACCATTTCTTATATCAAAATGGCTATACATGAAGAGGAAATGTTTAAAGTTGACATTTCTCTTTAAGGTAAAGCAGTATGTAACAGAGACAAAAAGGAAAATACAATGATTCTGGTACAAAGGGACAAATTCTATTTTTCAGACGTGCAGAAAAGTATCCTTGTCTTTTTTTGTAAAGACACTCCACTATCTCTGCAACCAATGAGGAAGTTTCACTGAGATTCACTGAGTGGGTATAAAAAGGAGCTTCTAAAGAATGAGAGATTACGAAGAGAGAGACATCCACAAGCTCAAAACGTGCAAAAAGAATTATGTTTTCATGCATGGAAGTTTTGCCTTCAATAAAGAATTGAGTAGTGAAAGTGTGTCTAAGTTGTCCATCTGGGTCTTGTAAAATAGTGAGTGCATCTTAGTGAGTGAATTCATTGTGACTAGTCTTAGACTAGTTGGTCATCTGTCGTTTCTGTCAACTCTGTTTGAACCATTCCGCAGTTCGAACCAGTTTGTAATTAACACTTGTTAATATATATACATACAAACTTTGAGAAAGTGTGTTGAAATTTTAATTAGTTGTATTCAACCCCCCCCCCCCCCCCCCCCCCCCCCTTTCTACAGCTTAGTGCAACATACTTAGGAAACCTTTTGGGACCTACACAAAGATCTATGAATTATCAGTATAATTGATTAATATAAAAGAGGTTACTTTGGCAACGTTTTACATCAATTAATTGACTCAAAATACTAGATTAATCCTGAAGGGTTTCACTAAAAAAAAGATATTTATATTCACATAAGGCAATACCACAATATTTCAATAACCTGAATACGCTCAATCAATTAGATTTCTAGATTTGTAGGAAATTACTCAAATTCCTACAATATTTATGGTTATCCACCCCTTTAATAAAATTCATTAGATATATTGCAACTTTACGAAATATTATTGTTTATGCCTAAATTTTTGTAAATATCAAATCTTTATTACGAGAACAGCCGAATTTAAACTCACAAAAGTTTAGAAATGATCTCGTAACTTGATTAGCGTTAGTTAACGACAAAAATCGTTATCTACAAATATTTTGGCTCAAAACCCGTTGTTATTAAATATGTGAAATCAAACAAATTTCCGAAAGATATTGTTTTAGCAATAAATACCCACAACAATAAATAACAAGTATTTTTACCCGGGCGGTGACTGGGTATACCGTATAATACAATTTAAAAAAGATTATATATAACATTACATACTTAGAATTGTTGACATATATATATATATATATATATATATATATATATATATATATATATATATATATATATATATATATATATATATAAAATAATAATAATAATAATAATAATAATAATAATCTAACAATAAATAAAAACATATAATAATTTTAATGTAATGTTATTTAAAATTTTAATGGTATTTAACATCATGTATCGTGGAAACACTTTCCACACTGATCACATGAATACAAAAATCATGTTGGTACAATTTTTCTCTATGACACATGATAAAGTTCTATGTTACATTATTATTTAATAAAAATAAAATTATAAACTATAAAAGATAAGATTGTTTACCCGAATTAAAATTTTAATATCATATATATCCAAATTATTTATTTATTCTTTTTTATAATTTAAAACTCATAATAAATATTTATTATTAAATAAATGAGCAATCTTGTTTTCTTATTTCTTAAACTTTATAAATATCGTATTTACCCGATTTAAAACTTTAATATCATATAAACTCGTTGAAACTTAAAAATATATAATATATAGCCAAATTATTTAATTATTATTTTTTATTACTTTACAACATATAATAAACATTCATTAATTAAGAAAGAATTTCATATTATAGACTTTTAAAGTAATAAAAATAATAAGTAAATAAATTGGATATATTTGATATATCTAAAAGTTTCAACTGGTATAATCTAATATAATTTAATCTTAATTTCTTCCAATTTAAGATAGAATTTCATATGATGAATGTTTACAATGACTTTTAAATATAAAAAAGAATAAATTAATTTGGATAAATTTGATATAATTAATGGTTTCAACGGGTGTATATAGTATTAAAGTTTTAAATTGGTTAATTACGATATTATGAAGTTTAATAAATAAAATGGGTAGATTGGTTATTTGTTTAATAATGAATAATTACTATAAGTTTTTTAAGTAATAAAAAATAATAAATAGATAATTTGGATATATTTTATATACTTAAAAGTTTTAAAGACTATATATGTTATTAAATTTCAAATCGGGTAAATATGATATTATGAAGTTTAGAAGAACATATATGATTTTTTTAGTCGATATATGTGATATTATGAAATTTTAGAGGTACATATATAAAATTCCCCCTATTAAATAAATAGTTTTTTTTGTAAAAAAAATTAACAGTATGTTAAATTTTCGGAAAATATAATAATATTTAGACATTTGATATTTACTTAATGAAAAATGAATTAAATTGTTTTTAGAAATATTGATACAATTGTAGTTAGTGGTTACATATATACACGTATATATAGTCAATATTGATTGCTGAAACACGCGTGCATCATTTACCTAGACCCGGCCTGACTTATATAGTCAGTATTCATTGCTGAGACACGCGGGCGTACATTTACCCGGACCCGGCCCGACTTTGGCAGCCGGGCAAAGTCGGCATCATAAATAAATATAAGTTAGGATTCTCTAAAAAGTAGAGTTTACGTTGATTGTTTCCATCATCGCCTTCCTTCAAACAACTGGAGGGGGTTGACCATGTGGGTCATCATTTTCATCATGCAAACAGTAAACTTTCTTTCCATTGAAAATAGAAACACGATCTCGTTTGGGTCCTTGGCCGGATTGAATGTTTGAAGTAGTTGCAACTTCTGGTGCGTTACTTTCATCATCGCTTGATAGATTCACAATCTCTGAAGGGTCCATCATAGCTAGGCTCCTTATGTTATGCTGGCGTTTTTTGCGTTTTTGCATATATAAAATCGTACAAAGCACAAACTCTTGCAGCTGTGGCGTTAGCTGTTAGAAAAAATCATTGATTAGCCGAAAAACGATAGGGTAAACTGTGTTATAAGGTTTTGGTATACTTACCTCATCCACATGCAACGGTAAAGCATTGGTGCTAGGGTCTGGAACTTCTTGTTGAAACAGTGGGGTTACGTTTACATATAATTAAAAAATACTGCATAATTGCGTATGGAATTATACCTATGTTAACACACAATTATTCCATAATAGAAAATAAAATGAAACCTGTGCCAACTTGGGAATATTGTCGTGAAGTGAATATTATTGTTCATCGTAGCACTGGAAAAATGTGTATTAGTAAATAAACTGTAAATACTAAGCACAGAAAGTGCAATGTAGGTTATAAACCTCATAGTTTGGATCATATTGCTCCTGAATGCAGTCCATTTTCTGGGTTGTTGTTGGCGACATGTTTTCGGCTGTTGAATCTCTGTTGATTCTTCGGATGGTGATGAAACGATTTTGTTGATTTCTGCCATTGGTCGTCAGTGTGTAAGAAGCAGAATAATTGAGGAACTCACAAATACTGATGTCATTTGTATGTGTTGCGTATTTATAGAGTTGTCTCTAACCTATGCCCTACTGCCCTCCTAAATTTGTGGCAACTTCCTCTGATAACTTCTCCACTATGTGACATGCAGCTGATAACTACCCAAAGTGGAGGACTAATGTATCGGCTTCATGACATGGTAGTTTACTGGAGTACCGTTAACTTCTCCACTATGTAGCAGTTTTAAGGTGGTTTAATTAAAGTAGTGGGGTGTTATGATTTACAATTATACCCCTTTATTGCAACCGTAATAGTTTATAAGCGGTTTTTTAAGAGTATTATAGTAACTATCTAATTCAACCATTATCTGTAACATCCCGTTTCCAGAATAATCGAGTGTAATTATTTTAGTGGATGTTCAATTTATTATTTTAGTGTTAGTCTAATGAGATCCTGCTTTGTGGATTTATACGTGCCGAGAACGAGCTACACGTGGCGCCGGGTAATTAATTTAGTGGATTAATTATATATTTTGGTTCGTGAATTTAATCGGGTGAGTGGATTTTAATTGTTAAAATGGGATATCGAGTTCGGGTTATTGGGTCGGAACTCGCATAAAAGGGAAAATATAAAGGTGACCTTCCTTGAACGTGTTTTCTTTTCCTTGATTGCCAAAATAAGAAAGTGTGGGTGTGTGATGTGTTCTGGAACAGCAAAGGAGCTTAACAACTTGTGATTAATTGCTGAAACTTGGATTAATCTTCATCACCTCCATCTTCTTTGAATTCTTCAAGTTGAGGTAAGAAAGCTTTGGTTTATAGCTTAAAATTCGTGTGGGTTGGTGTAGATATTGTGAAAAGTGATTAAGAGTCGTAGGGGGACCATTATATATTGATTTTGTGTGTTTATGGGGGCTGGAACCGATCTGGAAGGAGTTGAATACTCCTGGGCAGAACCAAAAAACCAAAGTAGGAAGGAGCAAAACGACAATGGTCGCGGTCGCGACGAGGGGGAGATTTTTTATCAAACCTGTTGATGCATTTGAAGGTATAATTTAAGGCCTGTTTATGCCTTATTGAAACCTGAAAAGTGATTTGCAATATCAGCCCAAAGTTGTTTACCATATTGCATTCGTTGCAACAAAGGCAGTTTGTCCAAGCTGTTCTGTCTGCTGAACAGGCTGGACATAAACTGTCTACGCTGCTCTACTCTGTTGAGCAGCTTGGACAGTTTACAAGTGTTCTGTTCTTTGTGAACAGAACATGTTCTTTGTGAACAGGTTAAACACTTTATTGGAATATGTTTCCAAGTCCTCGTGTATTGTTTTTTACTACAAGATCAGTTTACAAGTCGAAGACAAAGTGGAAAACAGAACTGCACAGCCTGCCCACGCTGTTCTGTTACATGAAGACAAACGGATATCTGAAAAGGGTGACAGACCTTTTCTTATATCAAAATGGCATTAGCAAAAGAAGAAAGATGCAAAGTTGACATTCCTCTTTTGGTTAAAGACTTATGCAACAGTGACAAAAAGGAAAAGACAAAGATTCTGCCATGTGAAGACAAATATACTTTATCAGAACGTGAAGAAAGGAGTTTTATTTTTTTGGAAAGACTTTTCACTATCTCATCTGTCCAATGAAGAAGCTTCACTGAGATTCTCCTTTTGATTATAAAAGGAAGCTTCTAAGGATTATGAGATATCAAGAGTGTGAAATCAGAACGTGCATTGAAGTGTGTTATTCCATGCATGCAAGTCTGCTTATATAAAACAGTAGAGTGTGTCTAAGCTGTTTATGCTTAAGCTGTCCATCTGAGTCTTGTAAAAACAGTGAGTGCATCTAAGTGAGTGTAGTCATTGTGTCTAGTCTGAGTGTGTCTTAGATTAGCTTAACAAATGTTGTATCTGTCATCTCAGCTTGAACCTTTTCGCATTCAAGCTTGTTTGTAATTAACACTTGTTAATAATAATTGAGAAAAGATTGTTAAGTTTTTAAATAGTTGTATTCACCCCCCCCCCCCCCCTCTACAGCTTAGAACTATACACTTGGAAAACCTTTTGGGACCTACAACTGGTATCAGAGCAGATTGAGTGTGTGTCATCTCTAGATCTCTTATTCTCCCTACTTTCCCATGGACAACAGTGCTGCAAATTCCTCCTCTTACTATGACAATGGTGTTGGGAAATAGTTTAAGTAGGTTCAAGCTGTTAGTTAGACTTCTCAAACTGTTAGTAGAGTTTATATGTAAATTCAAAGTTCATGCTGCTAGTTGAAGAAACTCGAGCTGCTAGTATAAAAGTTCAAGCTGCCAGAGTAAATCAACTCGAGCTGCTCTGTTCATGCTGTCAAGTGATTCAAGCTGCTCAACAGTTTCATAAACAGAAAGTGCTGATTTTCAGGAAAAGATATATATTCAAAGATTCCAGCATATCTACTTTCAGAGAAGTCATGGTTCGTCAAGGAAACATATCAAGAAGCAATATAAATACATAGAATAGGTCTTTCTATTGTATAGAAGTTTTCTGCATATTTGAGTCTGTAATTGCTTTGTTGATTAAGTTTTCATAAGCCTCTAAGGTTGTAAAACCCTAAGAACAGTCTGTGTTCTTCGTCTAATCAAACAGATTAGAGGTGATTGTAATCATTGAATTCAGCAATATAAACAGTCTTGATTACTTCTTGTGTTTTATTCATTATTGATTCTGAAAGTTTTTTGTTAAAATAATTAAGTGTTATTCCGCAAACTTCTTAATTAAACTTTGATTCAAAGAAAGATTATTGATTTATACTCTGATAAATTCAAATCAGTTAGTCTTGGTTATTTAGTTTTAGATCCTGACAAGTGGTATCAGAGACAGGTTGTTCTTTGTTTTTCAAAGTCGAAAACTTTCTTTTAAATTTTTTAATCTTTTTGCTATGGAATTTGAAAATAGCAGCAGTGGATCTGGGCAGGGACTCAAAGTGCCTATGCTCAAGCCCACTGAGTTTGAGATGTGGAAACTCAGGATTCAACAGCATATCCAATTCATTGATTATGTCATATGGGAAGCTGTTGAATTCCCTCCTGTAGTTGATTCAGAACTTGATGATGAAGGAAAACCAGTCAAAACTCCTCCAAAAACTGAACTTGAAAGGAAGGCTAGAATGAATGAAGTGAAAGCACTTACACTTTTACAAATAGTCATTCCTAATGCTTATCAACATCAGTTCAAAAAGTTTTATACTGCTCATTCTCTTTGGAATGCCTTAGAGAAAAGATTTGCTGGTAATGCCAGTACCAAGAGAAATCAAAAGGATCTCTTGAAACAGCAGTATGAGAACTTTTCTGGTGGCAAGAATGAAAACCTTACTCAAATTTTTGACAGGTTCAACAAACTGATAAGTGAACTGGAAAGTGCAAAAGTCAATCTGGATCAATATGAAGTCAACAGAAAGTTTCTCAGATCTCTTGGAGAAGAATGGACAGTCTATGCTGCACAATGGAGAACAAAAGACACTCTTGATGAGATAGAACTGGATGATCTGTATAACAGTCTAAGAGTGTTTGAGACTGAGATTGATGCTAAAAAGAAATCCTTTTCTTATAATCACAATACTGCTCTTCTGTCTTCTGAAAAATCTAATAACTGTGATTCTTTTTCAGGTGGTGATGGCAGCTCTGCTGAAACTCACTATGAGGCTTTTGTTGCCAATGATGGACTATTTGCTCTAAATGTTGAGGACTTGGAACAAATTCATCCAGATGATCTTGAAGACATGGATTTAAAGTGGCAACATGCAATGCTGACCATGAGGGCCAAAAGATTTCTTAAAAGAACTGGAAGGACCAACTTTCAAGCCAGAACAAAAGGCAAACCAGCTTTTGATAAATCAAAAGTTGAATGCTATAAATGTCATAAGCTTGGTCACTTTGCCAGAGAATGTAGATCTCAAGGTCAATAGCCATCAAGGACTTCACAGTCCAATCAGACATCATCATCAACAGCACTTGTCTCCCAAGAAGACAATGTGTTTGACTGGAGTGATCAGACAGAGGAAGAATTTCAAAATCAAGCTCTAATGGCAGAAACATCAAATGTCTCCTCCACTGAACTACCATCTGAGGTAAATTCTAAACTCTACTCTCAATCATGCAAAAATATGGTTAAAAAGTACAGAGATCATAATGAGAGCATGTGCAAAACTCTAGCTAAGATGGAAGAAAGGAGATATGAATACATGCAAGCCATAGAAGATCTGGAAAAACAGATCAATGATTATAAGGATAATGAGATTCAAATGGGATATGATAGAACATATCATGAGTGGGAGAAAAAGGAGCTAAATAAGAAAATAGAATCTCTGAATAAAAAGGTAGAAGAGACTGAACAAAAGGTGTTAGAGGCTAATAAGAAACTAGAATCTGTTAACATAGATCTAGGTAACTTTAAGTTGGCAAATCAAAAGCTGGAACACCTAATGGAAGTCCAATTTAAAGATAGGGTAAAATCTCAGGTTAATCCCAAAGAAGGCATAGGATACAGGGCTACTCCACCTCCATACAACAACAAGTACATTCATCCAATGAGTGAGGTTGCTGATAGACTTGTCAATGAACCACTAGATGAGTCTATGACTATTGTAGATCCTATCCTTGATAACACTCCTGAATCAAAAGAAGATCAGATTCAAAAAGGAGACTGTGAGTGTATAGCAGTTGAGAAAGACCACAAAACAATGAGTGCACCCATAGAGATCCAAGCTCCTAGTAAGAAAGGAAAAGAGAAGATGAGTGTATGCAATGCTACTCCACAAGTTTCGGTACTTTCTAACTGTAACACTGCATCTTCCTCAAAAAATAATACAAAAGGTAAGAATGTTCCAGTCTGCACATGTCAAAAGCATGGTGTTCAAAAGTTTCCCAAACAACAGCAGGTAAGGGGAAATCAGAGGAACAAGAACCAGAAATTGTCAGATAAATCTGGTTCTCCAATTCAAACTGTCAAAAGGTGTTTTCACTGTGGCAGGAAGAATCACTTGGCCAAGGATTGTTTTTATAAACCAGCTGTTGCAAAACAGACTGTGAATCAATCAAAATCAAATCCTACTCAGACAAAACATTCAAAGGTGAAACCTTCCACATCAGTTCCAAAGAAAACAGTTGATCACAGGCTTTCAAAAGTTAATAAAAAGCAGTCCACACATCAAAAACAAGTTTTGGCAAAGCCTAAATCAAGTTTTAAACAAATATGGTGTGTCAAGGACAGATTCTTAGATCAAACTGCTGATGCAAAAGATCAAACTGCTAAGCCAAATTCTGAAGCTGTTAGCACTAAAATCACAGATCAGACTGTTAAGCATCAATCTGGAACTGCTAGTGAATCATCTGAGACTGTTAGAAGAAAAGATGATCAAAATACCTGGATACCTCATATACTCACTAAATACACTCCAAAAACTCCATCAGTAGATCTCACAAAATACAAAAAGTCAAAAACAGTGTTTAGTTATATCAATATACAAGGCCAACCCAAAACCAATTTGGTTTGGGTTTACTCCACTACTGACTAAGCTGTTATTTGTGCAGGGCAACCACAGGTCTCCTCATAAAACAAGATGGCATTTAGACAGTGGATGCTCTAGGCACATGACAGACAATTCTGAGTGCTTGTCAAATTTCAAAGGCTTTGATGGAGGATTTGTTGCATTTGGAGGCAACTCAAAAGGAGGTAAGGTTACAGGTAAAGGTACTGTTAATGCAGGCAACATGATATTCCATGATGTTTTATATGTTGAACAGCTTAAGTATAATTTATTAAGTGTCTCTCAAATCTGTGACAAACAAAACATTGTTCTGTTTACAGATTCTGAGTGCATTGTCCTTTCAAAAGATTTCAAAATTCCTGAAAATCTTGTTTTACTAAGAACACCAAGAAAGGACAATGTTTACTGTCTGGACACAGATCTATTATCTAAATCAAATACTTTAAGCTGTTTGATATCCAAAGCATCATCCAATGAGTCTGCTCTTTGGCATAGAAGGATGTGTCACATGAACTTCAAGTCCATGAATGTTTTAGTCAAAAAGAATCTGGTAAGAGGCTTACCACAAAAGGAGTTCATATGTGATGATCATTGTGTAGCATGTCTTAAAGGCAAGCAACACAAAACTTCTCATAAGGCCAAAGAAGTAAATTCAATCTCATCTGTTCTTCAGTTGCTTCATATGGATCTATTTGGTCCAACATCTGTTTTGAGTTTGAATAAAAGGGCTTACTGTTTAGTAATTGTTGATGATTTCACCAGATTCACTTGGGTTTACTTTCTTAGGTCCAAAGATGAAACTGCTGAGCTAGTTAAGTCTTTTATCCTTAAGATAGAAAACCAATCCAACTCAAAAGTTAAGGTGATAAGATCAGACAATGGAACTGAATTTAAAAATCACATTCTAAACAGTTTCTGTGAGTCCAAAGGCATTGCTAGACAATATAGTGCACCAAGAACACCACAGCAAAATGGTGTAGCTGAAAGAAAGAACAGAATATTAATTGAGGCTGCTAGAACAATGTTGGCTGATTCAAATCTGCCAATGACTTTCTGGGCAGAAGCTGTTAATACAGCCTGTAATGTTCCAAATAGGGTTCAGGTTGTCCAATCACAAGGAAAAACTCCCTATGAGTTATTCCATAACAGATGTCCCCTAATAGCTTTCTTCAAGCCTTTTGGATGTCCATGTACTATTCTTCACACTAAGACTCACTTAGGGAAGTTTGAAAGTAAGGCTGAAGAAGGATTCTTTGTAGGATACTCAAATCAAAGCAAAGCCTATAGAGTATATAACAGCGTGTCTAAAACCATTGAAGAAAGTGTCAATGTTGAATTTAATGAAAATACTGCAAATATCAAAGGCACTGGTCCTGATTGGTTGTTTGACTTGGATTCACTAACAAATTCTCTGAGCTTTGTTGAGTATACTGCAGGAGCTTATGCATACAGGATTGAAGCTGTCAACACAAATTCTCATGCTGTCAATACAAATTCTCAAGCTGTTGGCACAAAGTTTCAGACTGCTGCAGATTCAACAAGTTGGGATGATTACACCACTATACCACTTCTGTCTTGTGATCCTCCAGGGGTCCTGAATGACCAACATGATACAACTCCAGACACTGAAATGCCACTCCCAAGTCCTGAGAAAACAGTTCCAACTCAAAGGGAAACAGTCCCAGATTCAAGTCATGTTGTTCCAGAAACTGAATCATTCACTGGTCCTGATGGAGATGATACAAATGTTGGATCCTCTTTTCAGACAGAAAGAGAGCCTACACTAAGAATTCACAAGTATCATCCTCTCAATCAAATACTGGGTGATCCAAGCACTCCTGTACAAACAAGGAAAATGGTTCAAAATGAGACTGCTGCTGCTGAACAAGCAGGTCCTGAATTCAGTCTAGCTGCCTTTGAGAATGCCTGTTTCATGTCTCAACTAGAACCTAAAAAAGCATCAGAAGCATTAAAAGATTCATCCTGGATTGAGGCTATGCAAGAGGAGCTTCTACAGTTCAAGATTCAGAATGTATGGACTCTGGTGGATCTTCCTAAAGGTAAGAGAGCAATTGGTACAAGATGGGTATTCAGAAATAAGAAAGATGAGAGAGGGATAGTCATCAAGAATAAAGCAAGGCTTGTAGCACAAGGGTACACTCAAGAAGAAGGCATAGATTATGATGATGTATTTGCTCCAGTAGCAAGAATTGAGGCCATCACACTATTTTTGGCCTATGCAAGCTTCAAAGGTTTTAAAGTGTATTAAATGGATGTGAAGTCTGCTTTTCTGTATGGAACAATTGAAGAGGAGGTATATGTATGTCAACCTCCTGGTTTTGAAGACTACAAGTATCCAGACAGGGTTTACAAGCTAGACAAGGCTCTCTATGGTCTCCATCAAGCCCCCAGAGCATGGTATGACACTCTGTCATCCTACCTTCTACAGAATGGATTCAAGAGAGGCACTCTGGACAAAACACTTTTCACTAAGTCTATCAAAGATGAGATTCTACTTGTCCAAATCTATGTTGATGACATTATCTTTGGCTCAACAAATGACTGTCTGTGCAAAGAATTTGAAGCTTTAATGCACAAAAAGTTTCAAATGAGTTCAATGGGAGAACTCACTTTCTTTCTGGGATTACAAGTCAAGCAGAAGCCCACTGGGCTCTTCATAAGCCAATCAAAGTATGTGAAAGATATACTGGACAAGTTTGGGTATCAAGACACCAAAGCTGCAAGCACTCCAATGGATCCTCACAAGCAGCTTCATACAGACAAAGATGGCATAGATGTGGATATTCATTTATACAGATCTCTTATAGGATCTCTTATGTATCTAACATCTTCCAAACCTGATATTATGTTTGCTGTCTATGTGTGTGCTAGGTTTCAATGCTCTCCAAAGGATTCTCACTTGGTTGCTGTTAAGAGAATCTTTAGATATCTTAAAGGCCAACCACACTTAGGCCTATGGTATCCTAAAGACTCTCCCCTTGTACTGACTGCTTATTCTGACAGTGACTATGGTGGATGCAACATTGACAGAAAATCCACAACTGGTGGATGTCAATACTTAGGAGCAAGACTGGTCTCTTGGCAATGCAAAAAGCAGACAACTGTGTCCACATCTTCCACTGAAGCAGAATATGTAGCAGCTGCAAGCTGCTGCTCACAGGTAATGTGGATCCAAAATCAGCTAAGAGACTATGGTATGAATTTCTTATCCACTCCTATTTATATTGACAATTCAAGTGCAATCAGCATTGTGCAAAATCCAGTGAAATTCCCAAAAACCAAGCATATAGAAATCAGATTTCACTTTATAAGAGATTGTAATGAAAAGAAGTTAATCCAAGTTACCAAAATTCATACTGATGATCAGTTAGCTGATCTATTTACAAAACCTTTTGATGTAGGAAGGTTCACTTTCCTGGTATCAAATATAGGTATGGTAAACATGGATTAATTTGTTTTCATTATTATCTAATTAGTATGCTTATTTAAGGGGGAGTCACTGTTTCATTAAAAAGGATGCATAATTTTCTACTAACAGCTTGAGTATTTTCTCAAGCTGCTAGTTCATTTTCTCGGACTGCTAGTTACTCACTTGATCTGTCAAAGTGTGCAGGGTAGTTAGGTAATTTTTAAAATGTGTGTGCGCGGGACCCAACCTTTTTCAAAACCTTTAAAGGTCCCAGTTTCGTTCAGTTGTAACTACCAGTTACAAAATTTTCTTCCACGGCCTTTCTCTTCCCTCTGAACGATTCACACACACTTCTTTGCAAACCCTAAACCCCTTGTTTGATCTTCAATGGAGTTTGTTAAGGAACACAACTGTCTTCCCTACACTCTAAAGCATTCAGACCTTCAACCGTTCCATGACATGATGGACTTTCTTCGTCACTCCCATATCCATCATGCACTCAATATAAACCCCACCATATACATATCGCATATAGAACAATTCTGGAATCATGCCACTGTTCAATCCACCAATGGAATTCCTTCTATTCTATCCAAGATTGATGGCACTCCCATCACCATTACTGAGGAATCCATTCGGCGCCATTTGCATCTTCAAGATGCCACAGGTATAACAGACCTATCCCTTGATGCTTTAGATACTGGTCTTTATGATATAGGCTATAGGGGTCCTGCTGATTCTTTTACTTTCTTAAAAGCCCATTTTTCTTCTAAATGGAAATACCTTGTACACATTATTCAGCAGTGTATGAGCCCCAAAAGAACTGGTTGGTCAGAATTTTCTTCTAATATTGCCACTGCCTTAGTGTGCTTTTCAACAGGCCAACGGTTCAATTTTTCTAACATGATTTTTCAGGGGATGTTAAGGCATCATTCCCTAAAGAGTGGGAAATTTTTGATGTATCCCAGGTTTTTGGCAGAAATCATTGCACACACTTGCACCACTTCTCATTTACACAATAGGATACATGTTTCCCACAGGCACTCACTATCCTCTATAAAGAGACTTTTGAAACAAAGTGCAAATTTTTTGAGCGTTGATGTTCCATTGCCTTCTGCGATGATGAACATTATTCCAAGAAACAGAGGAGAGGGTCCTGAGCAGGCTCAGCCTATCATCACTGCTACACCACCAGGACCCCAACCCCCTCCTCATGATACACATATTCCTGCTGATCCTTTTGTACAGCCATCACGCCCACTTAAATTTCTATATAAAAGGAAAAGGGGACCAGGAGCTCCTTCCTCCTCAGCCCCTAGTCAAGAGCCATATATCCCTGTGCAGGAGGACACTGACAGAATATCCAAAGGGAACCAATTGAGGAAACTCCCATCCTCACTCAGGAGGTGAACATCTCTTCAGAGACTGTTCATATGGGTTCTGTGGCTGGCACTACTGCTGTTTCTGCAAAAGAGGCACAGGACAGTGCCAACATCCCTAAGACCACACCCATGGCAACAGCCAGTGTGCAAACACAAGCTGGAAGTCCCCAGAACCAAGAACAGAGGGGCCCAGAAGTTTCTACTTCTGGTATTAATGTCAGTGATAGATCACAAGCACCACAGGTGTTTTCTGATCTTGAGACTAGTCTGCAACTCATGCTGTTAACGGATCCCAAGCTGAAACCTGTTGTAGCTATGTTGGAATATCAAATGTCCATCATTGCTGCACAGGGAGCTCAGATATTTGCACTCAAGCAGGCAGAGACGGCTCAAAATAAAAGAATGGATTATCTCCATAAAGGGTTTACCCTCTGTGGGAATAAGATCATGAAATTAGAGCAGTTGATTCAATCCCAAGGGGCAAAGGTTGTAGGTCCTCCTGACCAAATCAATGCTTCCAAAAAGGGGGAGAATCAGGAGGTTCCTGAATCAGTCCAAGCAGCTCCAACAACATCAGTCCAAGCAGCCTCAACAGCTCCATCTTCTAGGCTAGCAGTCCCAACAGTTTCTCAAGCTGTTAGCCTAGAAACTCAAGCTGCTGCACCAAAAGCAACTGGAGTTGTCATAAGGGAAGGTGTTCATGCTCCAATCAGTACAGTCCAAGCTACATTTTCTGCTGCGAAAGACAAGGGCAAGGGCATTCTTATTGAGTCTCCAAAGCACAAATTTTCTTCCAAAGAAGCCCAAATTGCCTTTGATGCTGAAGTTGCCAAACGGTTAGCATAAGAGCAGGATAAAGAATTAGATCAGCAAACCCAGCCCCCAATGGATGATGATGAGACTCTAGGTGATTACCTAAAGGGGTTTTGTGGGTAAACAAGGAGAAAAGAAGAGAAAGCTGCCAACAGGGCACTCCAAGGCTGAGCACAGAAGATTTTTAATCAATTTTGCCTTTGCAGCTGGTATTCCCAAGAAAATGGCTCAGTCCATGACTACTAAAAGGCTGCAAGAAATCCATGACAAAGAAATGGAGAAAAGAAAGAAAACAAATGTCTCCCAAGAAGTCCAACCATCAAAAGAACCAGCTCAAACTGAAGCTACTGCCAGTGCTCCTGCTCCTACTGATCAAGCTGTTGCTTCTATTCCTACATCTGAGCCATCCTCACAAGCAAAGCTATATCAAGTTAAAAGAGTGCTGTTTGACCAACAACTGCAAAAAGCTATGGAGATAGAGAAGTTGATTGATCAACATGACTTTACAAAGCCTCTGATCAACTATTGGTATGCCAAGTCACTGGACAATCGTGACTTAAGAGTTAAGTTTGTTGTAAGAAGAGAGTCTGGACCAGAAGAAGAATTTGATACATTTTGGCAAATGGTTCAGAAGTTGACCAGAGATGAGCTAACAAAGATTCATAATATAGGGTCTGTGACACAAGTTAGATCTGCTCTACCACAAGTGAAGCAAATTATCAAAGATCTAAAATCAATTGTTGACCCTGAATCTGCAAGGAATGAGATAGAGGATGCTGTGAAGAAAGGGACAAAGATCAAGCAAGTTAATCTGTTTGTCAAGTCAAGGACATACAGAATCAAATTTTCAGATGGATCTGGTATATTCTTCAATCTTGAATTTTATGATTTACCAAAAGATATACTACTTCAGATAAAATCTGTTAGGATATCTTGTGATAGAGATGAGATGAAGAAAGAACTTTTGAAGGCTGTAGATCAGAAACTTGCACAATTGTAAGTTTTTGAAAGCCTTGGTTTGTAAATAACAGTTTACTTATTCATTTCCATTTTTGTATAGAACTTAAAGTCTTGTGTAAAGAATTTAAGTTAGGGGGAGATTGTTGGGAAATAGTTTAAGTAGGTTCAAGCTGTTAGTTAGACTTCTCAAACTGTTAGTAGAGTTTATATGTAAATCCAAAGTTCATGCTGCTAGTTGAAGAAACTCGAGCTGCCAGTATAAAAGTTCAAGCTGCCAGAGTAAATCAACTCGAGCTGCTCTGTTCATGCTGTCAAGTGATTCAAGCTGCTCAACAGTTTCATACACAGAAAGTGCTGATATTCAGGAAAAGATATATATTCAAAGATTCCAGCATATCTACTTTCAGAGAAGTCATGGTTCGTCAAGGAAACATATCAAGAAGCAATATAAATACATAGAATAGGTTTTTATATTGTATAGAAGTTTTGTGCATATCTGAGTCTGTAATTGCTTTGTTGATTAAGTTTTCATAAGCCTCTAAGGTTGTAAAACCCTAAGAACAGTCTGTGTTCTTCGTCTAATCAAACAGATTAGAGGTGATTGTAATCATTGAATTCAGCAATACAAACAGTCTTGGTTACTTCTTGTGTTTTATTCATTATTGATTCTGAAAGTTTTTTGTTAAAATAATTAAGTGTTATTCCGCAAACTTCTTAATTAAACTTTGATTCAAAGCAAGATTATTGATTTATACTCTGATAAATTCAAATCAGTTAGTCTTGTTTATTTAGTTTTAGATCCTGACAAATGGGTCAATGGCCAAACCCCCAAAGTTCAATCATCAGAACTTCTCTTGCTGGAAGTGCAGAATGATGCTCTATTTAGAGAATCTGGATGTACAACTACCAGAGATAGTAATGGAAGGTCCATATGTGACAACCTCTGTTACTACCATAACTCCTGGTGTTGAAGGAGCTCCCCCTGAAATTAGAACCTTTGAGAAGGCCAAAGCTCAATGGTCTAATGAAGACAAAAGACTGGTTACTCTGGATGCAAAAGCCAGGAATAACCTGGTTATCTCTCTGCCTGATGATGTGTTCAAACAGGTTGAGAAGATGAAGACTGCAAAGAAGATGTGGGATACTTTGTGTACCGTCTATGATGGACCCACAATAACACTGGACAACAGGATTAACAATATTGTTAGACAGTATGAAATCTTTTTTGCAAAACCAAAGGAGACACTCACAGAAACCTACACCAGGTTTACTGCTCTTGTTAATGATCTCAAAGCTGTTGGCATCACAAAGGACAGCCTGACTCTAGTGAACAAGTTCTTGGACATCTTGCCTGAAGAGTGGAACTATTTTTCTACCATCTGAGAAATTCAGGTACCATCAAAGGTATGGATCTTGTAAACTTATATGGATCATTACTAAATGATGAGTAGTCAAGGCAGCAAAAGAGAAATGCCTTGGAAATGTCCAAGAGAGGTGCTGCCTTAGTGGCCAGCGTGAGACAACCTGTTGGGCAGGTGTGTGATGTGTTCACACAACCTGATCAACAGGCTGATGATGAAAGAGAGGAAATGTCCGATGAAGAAGACAGTGCAGATCTTGCTGAACTTGATGATGAGCAAATGATTGCAATACTTGTCAAAAGGTTCAACAAGAAGAGGTTTGTAAGAAATATGCTGCAGGGGAACTCAAATGCTGTCAAAAAGAAGGCATTTGATAAATCTAAGGCTGAGTGCTTCAAATGTGGCAAAACTGGCCATATAGCTACTGACTGTGTGTCAAAAGCTGTTGGACAGTCTTCCAAACCATACAAGACTAACAGGGATGACGACTATAGGGTTAAGTACCTTATGGCCATGGCTAAGCTGAAAAAGTTGGAAAACTCAGTGGCTTCCAACAAACAAAAGGGACTGATGGCAGAGACATGTGACTGGGAGGAATCTGATTCATCCTCAGATGAAGAAGACAACAACTGTCTGATGGCCAACACTGACGTCCCATCAACTAGCAACTTCAAACAGGACTTGGCTGAAGCTGAAGCCTTCAGCAGCTTAGAGAACTGGAACCCTACAATGATGTACAAGGTACAAAATTTTATGGCTTACAGTTCTGACGAAAAACTAAAAATGTTTGAATATATGCTGGTTGATTTAAAAGCTGTTGTTGAGAAGCATAATGTTTTACTATCTGAAATCTCTAAGCTTAAAACTAATCTTGAAATAAAATCCTGTAAACTGGACAGTTTCCATAAGTTGGAAACTAAGCTTGATGAATTAAAACACATCAACACTATTTTACAGGAAGAAAAGAGAGAAACAGATGTAAAACATGCAAAGCTTCAAAAGATAGTTGACTATTGGTGCCAATCAGCATAAAAAGTCAGCCATCGCATCAGTCAGCAGATCCCTGCACAAATCCAAGCCTATATTGGAGGGGTTCTTGACAAAGCAGCTTCCATTGTTGAGATTAATAATCTGAAAGATGACTTATCCACTCTTGGTGAGCTTCCCAGTACTTTCATTCAGAAAGTTAATGGAAAGCTAGTCTCAACAAACAGGTTTGTCAGGCCTCAAAATACTGATAGCTTGTGTGAAAAAGCTCCAAAAGCTGATAATGGAATGTGTTCTCCATCAAGTCAGCCTGCTAAGTGCTCTGCTGATTCACACAAGCAAAAGAAAGGTAAACATGTTCAAACTGCAGCAATGGACACTAAACCTGTTGACGAAACAGGATCTGGGTCCAAAGCTGATGGTAAGAGACATCTTAATCCTTTTGATGCTAAACATTTTGAAAATAAGTTTTCAAAAGGTAAGCAGCCTGCTTTCAACAAGGGTAAGTCTTATGTTGAAAGCAAATCTGCTGTGGTTTCAAATAAGTTTTTAAATCATAGTGGAAAACTGGTTATAAATGAAAATAATTCTTTCAAAACTAGTAACAATGATTATGTTGATAGGCAGCATCAATCACATCTCAGTAAGGGCAAAGGCAAAGTCATTGCTCAGCCTGAGAAATCTGGGAATAAGTCTCCGAAACCTGTGGAAGGTCAAAAACCAATCAAGCTTCCTGTTTTTGACATCTGTCCTCCCAAAAAGAGGAAACAGGAAACAGGCAAGGCTGTTGCTATTGTGCCTACCACTCAAGCTGTTGATTCATCGAAAAATAGTAATAAGTTTGCTACAGCTACTGATAAAATCAACAGAATTAATTCAGAATGTGTTTCTGAAAGCTCTTCTTCCAAAAAGGCTAAAAAGAGAAAATGCTATAAATGTGGGAAGAAGACACACATGGCCAAAGACTGTCCTGAAACTGAGGACATGAGGCCTGTTGACTCTGCTAGTTCCACCATTGCTAAAATAAGCAGTGTTGGAAGTAACTTAGTCAATGAGAGTGGTATTCAAACTGATACCATTCAAATAGGAAATATTAGTGTGGATATTACTAGCCCATCAACAAATGTTGATGAAGTAGGAGAACTCATCACAATGATGAGTTTCCCTAAAAGTAACTAATATTTTTCCTATGACACTTTGCAGGACAAACAACCATCCCAGGTTTGGTACTTAGACAGTGGCTGCTCAGGACACATGACAGGTTGCAAGGACCTGCTGAGTGATCTCAGGCCTGAAAAAGGGCCAAAAGTCACCTTTGTTGACCACATACAGGGATCCACTGAGGGATATAGAACTCTTAAAGCTGGTGCTGTAGTGTTTAAAAGGGTAGCCTATGTAGTTGGGCTAAAACATAACCTTGTTAGCATAAGTCAACTGTGTGATGCTGGCTACAAGGTTAACTTTGATGAGCACCTAGGTTACATATTGGATCCCAAAGGCAAAGTTGTGCTGTGTGCTCAACAAAAGAAAGGTGTATATGTTGTGGACATGAAATATGCTGATCCCACAACTGAAACCTGCTTTCTCACAAGAACCAATGCAGACCTGAATTGGTTATGGCACAAAAGGTTGTCACACCTGAAATTCAAGAATATCAACAAACTCTGTAAGAAAGAGCTGGTAACAGGTTTTCCTTCTATGACGTTTGTTAAGGATAAACTCTACACAGCTTGTGAGAAACGAAAGCAGAGAAAATCATCTTTTAAATCCAAGCATAATTTTTCTATTGACACTCCTCTCTTCTTAATCCACATGGACTTGTTTGGACTAGGCAGTGTCCCAAGTCTAGGAGGAAGAAGATACACTCTACTAATGGTTGATGAGTTCTCCAGGTTTACATGGGTGATCTTTCTGAAGAACAAAGGAGAGGCTGCTAGAGAAATCATTGGATTTATCAAAGAGATGGAAATGCTGAACTCTGCTCAAGTGAAGCAGCTTAGAAGTGATCATGGTACTGAATTCAGAAATAGTACTCTTGAGGACTTCTGTGAGGAAAGAGGGATCACACAGAACTTTTTAGCAGTAAGAACTCCACAACAAAATGGAGTTGCTCAAAGGAGAAACAGAACCCTCATTGAAGCTGCTAGAACCATGTTGTGTGCATCTGGCTTGCCTTCATCATTTTGGGCTGAAGCTGTTAACACTGCCTGCTTCACCCAAAACAGATCCTTAGTGGTGAAGAGGTTCAATAAGACTCCCTATGAGCTCCTCAAAGGCAGGAGGCCAAATATTAGCTACTTCCATGTGTTTGGATGTCCCTGCTTCATTCTGAGTCAAAGGGACCAACTGGCAAAGTTTGAACCCAAAGCTGATGAAGGTGTGTTTGTTGGATATTCGGCTATCTCCAAAGCCTACAGAGTATACAACAACAAGAGAAAGGTGATAGATGAATCTATCAATGTCACCTTTGAAGAGTCCAGGAGTGCCTCCACCAAAGCTGTTCCTGAAACAGTTTCAGGAGAATTCAACTTTGATGATCTCATGCACTCAAACAGTGAAGAGGACTCAAAACCTTCCACTACACCCATAGTGGAACCTGCTAACCATGATGGGCATGATGATGATTATGTTGATACACCCTGTGTGAATAAGTGTACTGACTTAATTACAACTTCATGTCCTGAACCAATCAATGCAGATTTTCCTAGATCCTCTGTTGATATGTTCAACAATGGAGAGTCATGCTCAACAAGTGAACAGGCTCAAGATATCAGTGTGTCTGAAAATCTTGAGAGCTGTTTAACAGCACCTGTTGTAGAAGCAAACAACTTAGGAGAATCCTCATTGAGAAATGATCCTATGTGGATCAGGTGTCACCCCAATGATCAAATAATTGGTGACATCAACAAAGGGGTACAAACAAGATGGGACAGCTTAGGGAACTTTTGTATATTCCCTAGCTTTGTGTCCCTAATGGAGCCAAAGAAAGTGGAAGAAGCACTTAAAGATGCCAATTGGATCACTGCCATGCAAGAGGAACTCAATCAGTTTGAGAGAAACAAGGTATGGAAGCTAGTCCCTGCTCCTAAAGGTAAACTATAATTGGCACCAAATGGGTTTACAGGCACAAGATGGATAAGCAAGGTCATGTCATTAGAAATAAGGCAAGACTAGTTGCTCAGGGCTACAGACAGGAGGAAGGCATTGACTACGATGAAACATTTGCTCCTGTGGCCAGGCTAGAGGCAATTCGTTTGTTTCTAGCCTACGCTGCTCATAAGAGCATGAAGGTATATCAAATGGATATGAAGAGTGCATTTTTGAATGGAAAGCTGCAAGAGGAAGTTTATGTCAAGCAGCCTCCAGGTTTTGAAAATGAACATCATCCAGGTTTTGTCTATAAGTTGGACATAGCCCTTTATGGTCTAAAACAAGCCCCTAGAGCCTGGTATGACACTCTTACTGATTTCCTTATGAGCAATGGGTATTCCAGAGGTAAAGTGGATACCACACTGTTCATAAAGAATGTGAAGTCTGATATTATGCTTGTTCAAATATATGTGGATGACATAATATTTGGTTCTACTAATGAGCATTTATGCAAGAATTTTTCATTACCCATGAAATCAAAATATGAAATGAGTATGATGGGAGAACTTACTTTCTTTTTGGGATTAGAGGTTAAACAAACCTCAAATGGAATTTTCATAAATCAAAGAAAGTATACTTTAGTTCTATTAAAAAAGTTTAAATTTGATCAAAGTTCTCCTATTAAAACCCCAATGGCAACCAATGTAAAATTGGATGCAGATGCCAGTGGCAAAGCTGTTTCAGTAACAGCTTACAGAGGCATGATTGGGAGCTTGTTGTACTTAACTGCTAGTAGACCTGATATTATGTTTGCTACTTCTTTATGTGCTAGGTTCCAAGCTGATCCAAAAGTATCACATCTAGCTGCTGTGAAAAGAATCTTCAGATACCTTAAGGGTACACCAGGTTTGGGTCTTTGGTATCCCAAAGACTCAAGCCTTGAACTTACAGGTTATTCAGATTCAGATTTTGCAGGCTGCAGGCTAGACAGGAAAAGCACATCAAGTGGATGTCAACTCCTTGGTGGTAAGTTGATAAGTTGGTGTAGCAAGAAGAAGAATTCAGTTTCTACTTCTACTGTTGAAGCTGAGTACATTGCTGCTATGGGCAGATTTAGTGGATGCAGCATCAGCTTGAAGACTATGGACTTGTATACATGTTAGGCACAAAAAGGCCTCAGTCAAACCTGTCTGCATCTGAGGGGGAGATTATTAATCAAACCTGTTGATGCACTTGATGGGTAAAAGTTAAGGCCTGTTTATGCCTTAATAATTCCTAAAAAGTGATTTGCAATATCAGTCCAAAGCTCTTCTATATGTTGCATGTGTTGCAACTAAGACAGTTTGTCCAAGCTGTTCTGTCTGCTGAACAGGCTGGACATAAACTGTCTACGTTGCTCTACACTGGTGAGCAGCTTGAGCATCTTACAAATGTTCTGTTCTTTGTGAACAGAACCTGTTCTTTGTGAACAGGCTAAACACTTTATGGAATGTGTTTCCAAGTCCTCATGTATTGTTTTTGACTACAAGATCAGTTTACAAAGTCGAAGACAAAGTGGAAATCAGAACTGCTCAGCCTGCCCAAGCTGTTCTGTTACATGAAGACAAAAGGTTATTTGAAAAAGGGTGACAGACCTTTTTCTTATGTTGTCTTTTCAAACAAGACTTTTCCTTTTTCATTCAGTCCAATGAAAAAGTTTCTCTTAGATCCTCTGAGTGCGTATAAAAGGAAGCTTCTAAGGTCAGAAATATTAAGCCAAGAAAATGCTAAGTGCTGAAACCAAGAGTGAACGTGAAAGTGTGTTTTTCATGCATGCAAGCCTGCTTATGTAAAACAGTTTCTCTGTGTCTAAGCTGTTCTACATAAGCTGTATGTCTGAGTCTTGTAAACACAGTGAGTGCTTCTTAGTGAGTGTATTCATTGTAAGCTAGTTTGAGTTTGTATTAGACTAGTGAACATACTGTTGTATCTGTCATCTCAGCTTGAACCTTTCCGCATTCAAGCTTGTTTGTAATTAACATTTTGTTGATAATACATACAAACATTGAGAAAATAGTCTGTAGTTTTTAAATAGCTGTATTCACCCCCCTCTACAGCTTAAAGCTATATACTTTGGGAACCTCTTGGGACCTACAACTGGTATCAGAGCAGTTTAGAGTGTGTGTCATTCTAGATCTCTCATTCTCCCAAGTTTCCATGGACAACAGTGCTGCAAATTCCTCATACTATGACAATGGCTCAATGGGCAAACCTCCAAAGTTCAATCATCAGAACTTTTCTGGTTGGAAGTGCAGAATGATGCTCTACCTAGAAAATCTGGATGTACAACTACCAGAAATTGTAATGGAGGGTCCTTATGTGCCAACCTCTGTTATAACAATAACTCCTGCTGTTGAAGGAGCAGCTCCTGAGATCAGAACATTTGAGAAAGCAAAAGCTCAATGGTCCGATGAAGACAAAAGATTGGTGGCTCTTGATGCAAAGGCCAGAAACAATCTAGTCATCTCCTTGCCTGATGATGTGTTCAAACAGGTTGAGAAGATGAAGACTGCTAAGGAGACGTGGGATACTTTGTGTACCGTCTATGATGGACCCACAATCACACTGGATAACAGGATTAACAATCTTGTTAGACAGTATGAACTCTTCTTTGCAAAACCAAAGGAGACTCTCACAGAAACCTACACCAGGTTTACTGCTCTTGTGAATGATCTCAAAGCTGTTGGGATCACTAAGGACAGCCTTACTCTGGTGAACAAGTTTTTGGACATCCTCCCTGAGGAATGGAATTACTTTTCAACAATTTTAAGAAATTCAGGTACAATCAGAAGTATGGATCTTGTCAACTTTTATGGATCTTTACTAAATGATGAACAGTCAAGGCAACAGAAGAGAAATGCCTTGGAGATGTCTAAAAGAGGTGCAGCCTTTGTGGCTAATGTGAGACAGTCTGTGAGTCAGGTGAGTGATGTGTTCACTCAACCTGATCAACAGGATGATGACAAGGAGGAGGTGTCAGATGAGGAAGATAATGCAGATCTTGCTGAACA